>JAVQJL010030109.1:0-28215 GCA_036024295.1 Nannoperca obscura | reverse complement strand
TCAATTCTTCAGTATTCATCAGTATCAATATATATATATATATATATATATATATATATATATATATATATATATATATTTAGATATATATATAATATATTTATGGCTTGTTTGTGGTGATACCTCAGTAGATCACAAGAAAATATGAGGATTCCATAAAGTTGTTTTGGCCCTGGGGCACAGGATAAGGTAAATGGTCTATATTTTACATTATTTTCAAAAGTGAGGGATTCATTTTTCCGAACCATGATTGGAGAAAAGTTATTGTTTATAAAACGATCATGGTCCAATCATCTGCAAGACAAGGCCATGGAACGTGAGCTGTGGCCCAATTCTGGCAATTTATGTGACAGTCTGGGTCTCTGTCTGATAAAGAAGACGGATCAGAAGCTCTAACATGTCTGTTTCTGGTTATTACAGTACATGGAACAATGAGTCATGTATTATGGAGCACGAGAGGATCATGTCTCCTCTGTATGTAGCCGGCACACTTTGCACAAAAATTAAGTAGTAGGTCACCTCCATCAGCCACCCCACACAAACACACCCTCAAATACACAAAAGTGGCTCTAAATTATGGGGGGAAATGTAAGAGACAATGTCATTGTAGACAAAGTTCTAAGTAAGAAGCACAAATATAAAAACATAAAAATAAAATAATGAGCAATTAATACAATGTAATGTATTGTCTTTAAGCAGAATCATATTGTGATAATGAATAATTATGTTGTTGTTCTGCAAATTTCTGTTGTCCAAATTAATAATTCCACGTTAGTAGTAATTACAAACTAACAAACATTGCTTTGAACATTAGTTTGATTCTTTTATATGTAATTTTGTGTACATTTGCCATATTGAGATATATATCGAGATACATGTCCTTAACAATGTAATGACAATGATGCTACTAAAGATTATTTTCATTATTGATTCATCTGCTGATAACCGACAAATCATTTCATCTATATGAATAATTCAGAATTATATAGTCCAGCCCCATTTAAATGCTAAAAGCTATTGTTCAAAAAAACTATCGAGGTGATGAACATTATATCACATGATTTTAAGTTATTTATTAAGGGAGTGAGCCACCGTATTTACTTTGCAGTTACAGTATGTTTCATCAGAACACAACAACTTGCTGTCACCCTCTGCTCCAACACAGTAGCTTCATGTTTATACGTGTATAAATGAGGAGCTGTCCCCCACCCTGTGTGTAAATATATATATTTATATATGTTACAGCAGTACAGAATGTTCCTGACTGAAGCTATGCAGCAAAGATGTAGTTCAAAGATCGACTGGGACTGACACCTTGGCCCATTTAGATCTTAAAAGAGCTTGACAGTCAAACTCTGGCTTGTGTTACTGTTGTTGGGCACAAGACGAATTAAGGAATTAATTTTTTTATTTGTTGCCTGGGCTATTGAGACTTGGCTTGGCCTGAGCCCCGTTTAATTTTCAGCTGTGTCCACATCTACAGTCACACACACACTCACACACACAAAATCACTGAATCCTTTTGATAGAGTATTGGGATAATCAGGCAGACATTCTAAATTTGACTTGATTGTAATTGCTTTATAATAATAACAGCTTAATGGATGTTCCTTTAATACACAGACTGTGTGCTGGTTATCAGCTACGATTGTTACAGTAGTTCTGGGTGAGTGACTCGCCCCTGTGCAAATGTGAACCCCTGTGGGATTGAAACTCCATAGCGTTCAGATAAGAAGATATTTATAGCACATGTTTCAGTTTTGGAAAGAATATTCATTTTCACAACTAGTTAAACAGACAGAAATTTGACCATGACTTTATGTCATAAGTGATTAAAGGGAAGTGTTCCTTTAAGCCTTGGTCCACTGAATTTCCATTCACAGACTGTTCAGAGAGTATTACCACAACCACTTAACTGTTAATCTGCACTTCTTTGCTGGCCAATATCTATTTCCAAGCACCATTAACATGTCACGCGTTAGACACAATTGAGCCTATAATTGCCTGTATGTCTGTGAGTCTGTCTCTGTGTATTTGCTCGGGTCAACTTGTAAACTCGACCCATATCTCACATGGTGACATGCTGCCACTGAGAAGCTTGCTGTAAGTCTAAAACTGCAGATGCTGCAGTCCACCTGCCAGCCAGGTCAAACTACCCACACTCCTCTCTGCCAAATGGAAGGAGTCCATTCAGTTTGCCTCGTCTGGCAGCTGGCAGCGATTAGCCAGGGCCCAACAGAATGTAAGGCACCAAGTTAAAAAGGAGGTTATTTGGTCCTGCTTTTACTGAGTCTCATCTGGTGTGGTGTAGCCTGTCCAGCCACCTGCTGTTCACTATATCCAGATCTGGCGACATGCAAGAGGTGGGGAGGCCAGCTGCCCTTCAAATTACTCATAGTGGTTTTAGAGCCATGGATTCAATTTTGTAAATTAAAAACCCAAAGATCTGTAGGAAGAAAAGAGATACAGCAACTACCACTCTGTCTGTATAAGCACCACAACTGGCTGACAGGGCAGTAATGAAATACAGTACCCCTGGTGCTTCATGCTACAGAAATAGCAACATGTTTCCTGTCACCAAAACAAGGTGATTTACCGATTTTATTTTTGGTCGAGGAGCAAAGATACTTGTGGTCACTAAGACGACATGTCTTTTGGAATTAAAACATTTTAAATTAAATGTTGCACTGTAACATACCTAATAACCTGAGGTTAAATACAGAGTTGGTACTTTATCATCTTATAGTAACCTCCTTTAAATCATTTAATCATGAATAATAAATAAAGAGGTACAGAGAGGTAATTACAACACTTTGTTCCCCCATGACTCCCTGCAGTATGAAGCTCATACTCTGCCTCTGTGTCCTGTCCTGCTGTGGACTCTGCAGTTCCCTGCTGCTGAGTGCAGCAGACAGGAGGCCAGGGGCAGCCAGGGTGTGGTGGGATAAGCTTTCACCTACTCACTATTTGTCAGCAAGACTGTAGCATCCCGCAGGGGTTTGTGGCAGCAGCAAAGCAGGTGGAGAATGCTAGAAGAGATGGAGGGGGAGAAAAGTGTGGGGGGAGGGTTGGGGTGTGTGACCACCCCACTGGTTTCGTCTCCAAGATACAGTGGCAAGTGACAAGGCAGAGGAAAGTTGCTGGCATCTGTTGAACCCCATGGGAGGCTCATTAGAGCTGCACCTCCTCCTTGTCTGACTTCCTCATGAAGAGCCCACCTGGGAGGATCTGTATCTACTACTCTATCTAGTACCTCAGTCTCCCCCTCCAGACCCCCCACCCCCCTCTACCAACCTGCACCCCCAGAGGCCTCTTTTACAGGAAGCTAAGTTCCAGGCCCCTGCTGCTGTGTCTCCGGCTCAGGATGGGTCCCTTGATGAGTCCCATCCATACGTCACTGGCAGCGGCAAAGACAGAGAGCACTCCCTCTCCGATTATAGCAACAGCACAAAGCAACAGCATCCTCTCACTGTCTGTCTGCAGCCTGCCTCTCTACGCTGTCTGTATCCTGGAGCTGAGCAAAATAGTTTGAAGGAACCTGATGAGGAAGAAAACAGAAGGGCTCTGAGGTCTCAAGCAACCAGAATGTGATTTTATATGAATATATGATGCTGCCAAGTCCAGACTGTGCGGAGAGTTATGAAGAACCACAGGAAGTTCTGCATTAGGACGTCCTTCATATTTTCAGGATTTGTGTGGATCTAAAGAAGACAATGGAAAGTCAGCGTTAACTCATACTCGTGGCATCAAAGTTCTGTTGAGTTCAAGAAGAAGTTTAGTTTGTCAAATGGAATCAAGGAGCAACACCTTGACTTCCAGTCTCTAGACTAAAAGCAGCAGGGAATGCAGGCCTGGCATCATCATCATCATCATCATCATCCTTATCCTTCATTTTGCTTCAAAGGGTGTCTATCTGATCTCTGACCTGCTGAGCAACCACCTCCCCTCTGGCTGTAAATGGTGTCTAGTGGCTGAGGTGGGATTCAGGGTGTGGTCGTGGCAGCATGGGGGAGACGTGCTATGTGGGAAGACGACGGGACCTCACCTTCCTGCTGTGGTTTTAGCCTCCTCCACTGCTGCTGCTGGGGCAGAAGCAGGAGAGTCCAACCTGAGGTATGTCTGGAGGCAGCCGAGGCAATTCAGACAACTATTCATCCTATCTACATGCCCACACGCTTTCTTTCTCCCTCTTTTGGTTTTTATTTCCTGTTCCGAGCACTCTATTTTTAGATTCACTCACTGGTAGCACAGTCCTACTTGTTTTGCCTTATGTCAGGCATACATAAATGTTAGCGCTTTGTTTCATACATTTGTGGTTGTCATAGTGAGATATACTGTATCTGCATTGTTTTGCTCAAGCTGCTTCTCCTCACCAATGCGTTGTCACCTGGGTGACAAAAAGCGCACAGCATAATGACTCTCCCAGGTGACCTGTGGCGAGGTTTACAGTGGCTGACTTACATGCATGTTTGATTATGTGCTATTTAATCCTGTATAGATACTGTATGTGTTCAGAGCTAGAGCATGACTTGCGCTTTTCACTTTCTCTGCGTGCTTCAGTATTAAAGGAATATTTTGACACTTTGGGAAATCCACTTATTTTGTTTTCTTTATGGAGAGTTAGATGAGAAGATTGATACCACTCTCATATTTGTGCACTAAATATGAAGCTACAGCCAGCAGAAAGTCAGCTAGCCTGGCTCTGTCCAAAGGTAAAAATAAGTCTACCAAATCTTACCACCATTATGAGTTTTCCAGGGAACCAATAGCACAGTTTTATGTTTTAAATAAGTGAGTTTTAGAGATGCCATTAGGTGGATTTTATTACCTTCGAACAGAGCCAGGCTAGCTGTTTCCCCCAATTTCTAGTCTTTATGCTAAGCTAACCGGCTGCTATCATTATAGCTTCATATTTAGCATACAGACATAAGAGTGGTATTAATGTCACCTAACTCTGGGCGAATAAGCGAATAAGTGTATTTTCTAAAATGTCAGACTATTCCTTAAAACAAAATATTTCTGTGGTTCTTCGGTAATTTCATCCATCGTGTTCACTGGCATGTTCACTTTTCTACTATCGTGCTTCAGTGTAGCGATAAAATTATATGTAAAGTAAAGTGTGATTTTGTCTAAAACTGTGTCACTGTAAACTGTGTTTACAAACAAATACGCAGCCTGGTCTGTTGTACCCCAGCTGTTATCTATGGTTGTTGGAGATAAGGAGCTCCTACTGCAGCCCTTGTCGTTATTAATCAGGTCAGATTTTTCACTTCTGAGTGTTCCCTGTCTCCCTCTGGTAGTCCCTCTCATTCCCCAATCTCCTGAAGGGCCACACCACCAGCAGGGGCCCACCACACTCTGTGGCTCAGCATGAAACCTGAAATCGTGTCTTCTGCATGCCTGTAAGCAGCAACACTCCATGTATGCCTGATCTAGCTCCAGTGATTTAACTTCATGGTTATTTAGGGTTTTTATGGTATGGTTGACTTCTTAGATGCAACAAACGATTAGAGGATAAGGAAATAGGTTAGACGAACTTAATAAGGAAGGCAGGAATATAGCTTCCTCAAAAGCTCATCTCATCCTGTCCCAAGGCTGAGGCTGATAATTGAAGTGGCCACTGCTGTTGCATAACAGCTGTCATCTAATCATATTCATCTCCTGTTCTAGTTCTGGGCTCCTCGTCACATGGAGCAACTGAGTTGTTTCCTCGCCTGCAGCAGGGGATTAGGCATTGGAAAACAATTGTCCTCTTCTTACATTTGCATCATGACTGAAACACTGTGTTAATGCTGTAATGTCTGGTTCTCCTGTTACAAGATGTGATTTCACATTTCACTGTGGTCAGGGGAAAACCTTGTAACTCCTTTTTTTCCTGGTTAAAATGAAGTGTCAGGATATGTCCTGCTCTGAGAAAATTCAGCTGTGTTGTATGAAGTCTGAAGTCGGTCTGTCAGCTCTGTTTCATGGCTTAAGAAAATATAGTGGTCAGTTTAAAATAAAATGGTTTTACTTTACTTGTTTCTGACAATTTAACATTGCAGATGACTTGACTGAGAGGATATCACATGCTTAATAGTATTTTATAGTTCTTTGTCCTGTTGGCTCTGTGTTGGCTGTCGCAACAATTAACCTACCACTACCTACTGTATGAAAATAGATTTAGATCTAAACAGGCCATTGTGGTTTAATACAAGTTTAATCACAGATTGAGAAGAGAGATCCTACAGATTCAGAATGTATTTGCAGTGGTGCAGGCTAGGGAAGCTGCTTTAAAAAAAGTATTTTGAGGTTCCAGTAAAATTAGGAAGGATTTAATTGCATAAGTATTGCCCTCTATAGTACACATTGTTAGCAAAGGGAGTAAAAAAGCAATCTATTTTGACAGGTTTGGGAGCCCCTAGTCCACACAGTAGTGTACTAAACATATAGAGATAGGGGTTGTATAAAACAGGGGCCTAACTTATAAAAAAAACTATCTTCGTTATTTTCTTGAGCGATCCATCTTATTCTGCCTTCCTTTGATATATTGCAGCTCGTTCGAGAGGTTAAACACTTGAAATAAGAGAGGTTTCCCTGGGAACAGATTATTTGGCACGGCACGCTTCTGACAGTGGAGATCCTCTCTGGAACGAGCAGCAGTCTACATAACATTAACTGTAAATTGAGTGTGGTCACGACGTGCGTGCGTCGGTGTGAACCCTCTCTGTACAGCGATGGTGTTGGGAGAGCTCATCACTCACACAGCTTGGTGTAGGTGGACGACAGCAAACGGATAAAAACAAATCTATATCGGGACAGCCCCAGCTGTCAGCGGCAGAAACCTGAACAGGTGGCTCCTTCAGTGTCTTAGCATTACGCGTCAAGGCGCAGAGACCCTCAACAGCTTGCCTCGCTCGCTAATCTCCTCTCTGACGACAGCGCATTTAGCCAGCGCACGTAAAACCGGGAGTACGGTAGGTTTGGGTCGGTGGATCGCATCAGTCATCAGGGTTTCTGCGTTCATTCAGTCGTCTTCACGAAGTTGGACTCGCGGAAAGTGTGACTTGGTTTTAAAGGCTGGACTGACAGAGTTGGATACAATGACTCTTTCTTGGATTTTATAAACTCTCCTCTGTGTTTGGATTTGTCAAGCAGCTGTAACGACTGACAGTGATAACACAACATGTTGCCAGAAATAAATAACAAGGTGAGGCACTTTGATTTGTTAGTAATTTAGTTGGTATAAAACAATTTCCTGTGGTTAGTTGCAGTGTGGCTCTGGTTTGTATTCCAAGTCGAGTGGCATTATAATTTTATAATAATGGCAGGGTTGGTCTGGTTATCTAATCAAAGACAGCGTTTTTATATATAACCATATATGTCATATTATCAGTTTAATATTCCTCTATAGTGAATTTACAGATTGCATTTTCATGGAATAAGAATTTATTTTGTCCAGATACAGGGCTTCATTCCAGGCTAATTCCATTTTGGGAGAAACCCTCCACAGGTATCGTTTTACAGTGACAAACTCAAATAAAAGCCTGCTATTTTCTGTGAACTCATACTTTAAATAACAAAAATGTGGAATTATTTCAATTTCTCCCCCTCAAGTTATTCCACTTGAATGCTGACTTTGTGGTCTGCCCCTTTCTCCTGACTGCATGCCAAGTTATGATGAAAAATCTGATCCATTTCTATTTCAGTCGTTGTTTAGCCTACTTATGTCAGTGTTTGTTGTGCTGACAGATTCTGTAAGTCTATATGCGTTCTGGTGTATTTTTCACACCTTACATGGAAACTGATGTAAATTTAACCCTTGCTGTTTTTGGATCTTAAAAGAATTTTATCTTTTTTGGGGCTGTTTATAGTGAAAAATACAGGAATGTACTAATCGCTTTCTGTGCAATGAAAATTACGGTGTGATTATACATTGAAAAATGACCTGTGAAATGTGCATGTCTGATAGCTGATAGTGTGAGTGAGCGCAGTTTTATAGTTTGTTGATGTTTACCTTCAGTTACTCCTGGTTTTATTGCGTTGCTGACCCGCTGGCCAGCTGACCCTGAATGAGCCAAAGCTGCTCTCACACACTTGCTGGGATGATCCCATCTCCAGCAAAGACCCCCAGTCACACAGAAACAGTCCGTGTTGCTCTTGATCTCTGACTGCTTGTCTTTACTCCCATTTAGTTATTTATGTAACTTTATTTAAACTTGTTGGCACATTAAGAGCTAATACCCTCTTTCATGTATGCTTTAATTGTGCAAAGTGTAAATGGACAGCATTTATGTGTATACAGGAAAGACAATATGTATTTGAAGTATTGTGTCATTCAATTTGTCGTGCAAACCTGAATTTTAGACACATATTTGGCAAGATTGTATCTTAAGAAAAAAACAGTTACTAACTTCTTCATTATTGCCCTAACAACTGGCACTGATTTCTATCACATGGATTGAACTGTGATTATTGTTACTTTATGTACTTCAGTCACTGACACACATTCATCACAGGGTCAGGACAAGGTCACAGTCACTATTTATCTTTGGCGCTTGGGCATATGTTATGATGTCACCGTGTTTCCACTGGCTCCGTGCTCATCAGCCAGGCTTACAGCAGACCTCTACAGGTGATGTTTTAGAAGCCAACCTGCCACATTGACCTACATGGCTCCTGCTGTCACTCACATTGCATCTTATCTTGAGATTGTAACATGACTACACCACCGTGCCCTTTTTTGGCTACATGTTGTTTGCCTGTCTTACTGAAGCATTAAAACAACTTTAATGTGAAGAGCAAAGCCAGTGAGTGTTTGCAGGATGTGTTTAGTTTTACCCAGCGACCAGTAAGACTCAGAAGAAGTCATTTCAGTGTCTCACCCTCCTCTGCTGAGCTGGTTGAGGTGGGTCAGTTAAACTCCTTCTGCTTCTGGACAATACTGCCGTGACTTACTGATCTGATGTTGCTTTTACTTCTCGATCAAGATTATGACTGGGAAGCTGTTTCCTATCCTGCACCAGTGGACAACACCCCAGCCAGTCTGTCTCACCCCCTCCCTCCCCAACTGCCAGGTTGGCAGAGTGAGTTTAGCACATATCTCCATATTGGGCTTAGCTTTATTTCACCCATATGGTGTCGTGCAACACAGCTGCGCGCTCACTTGCTGATTAACACGGCGGGTGTCAGCTGGCTTGGTGTCAGAGACAAGCGTGCAGAATCATCTCAAATGCGTGTGGTACTCTTTTTTTTAGAATATCCGGAACTCTGTTGGTCTTTTACAACATTGATCGCTTCCCTTTAACACATTAAGGCAAGCGGATCTCCAGTCTGCACCAGGCTTGGAGGCACGTGTACACACACAGCTAGACACACGAATGTGCACACACCTGCACGAACCAGCAGGTACACAGAATAATGTATCGTTGTTGCTGGGTTTTTGCAAAAGTGATCTATTTTAGGATCATAGTGCATTATTTCTGCTAGTCTGGCTGCAACCTAGCTCAGCTGCCCACAGGCTGTGTGTTTGTGAAGAGACTGGCAAATCCAGGCCGCACGAACACAAAGAAGCAATTGTATTATTATTCAACATGACTGCTTCCATCTATCTGTTTTGGTGTAAAAGAATTCCTAAATCTGACTTTGGAGATTATGTCGTTATGCATTGTGCTGTATGAAAAAAATCATTGCAGAAGAGAGAAAATATGGCTACCCAAAGAAATAGAATAAATAGTGACTATATGACCTCAGCTTCTTGTAGTATATTTTATGAATTGCTCTCATTCCTCCCACAGACATCACGACCGGAGGCCTTCCCTCACCCTCACAGACTCCCAGCAGAAGGCAACCGTCTTGGAACAAACCGACCCTGCTCACAGGTCAGCTCCTCCCCTCTGCACGATGCTGTAGCAGCTGACCCGTACCCAGAACATGTTGTGTCAACAAGGCCATCTTTTCCCTTTGTGTTTTGAGTCACACCTAAAAAAATATATATATATGGAGCAATGTTTATATATCCTATTAGATTAACGCCATCTATGCTGACGTTTATTTACTCCTGAGATCTTACAGAAACATGCATGGTACTGTACACAGCTGTTGGCACATATGTGGTTATGTGGTTTAACGTATCATAGATTTCCATTCATACATGTGCATGTAAATGAAGTGGCATGCCCCCCTCGCCAGTTATGTACAGGAACATAGCTGTGTTTACTTGCTTTGCCTGTTGTGGCAGGTGCTTGCAACTATATTTAGCCCTATCTCTATGCATCATAACTAAGTTGGCAGATCCTGCAGCAGCTCTTAACACGTGAGATGAAATATCAGAACTATCTACTGTATGGATGGAAAAGCTTTTTTCTTGGAATGCTGTTAATAATAAATACGAAATAATTCATTACGTTGTTAATACAGTACATTGCTAAAGGCTTCATGATAGCATGCAGGATGTAGGGTCACCTGAAATTTGAGTGGAATTGCAGCTCAATAAGTGAACCACTCCTCCTCATGACACAAATACACTTCTGTAGGTTTGTCTCATTTTTCAGAGAGAACTGGGCACAGGACAGAGGTCTAATTTTGCACATCATTGCCAGGGCTGAGCCTGTCAAGGCTGTGACACATGTAATCGTTCTCTCAGAGCAAGCAGGATGGCAGCCAGAGAACAGCAGGTTGCTGTTCTCCATCTCCCCCACAGAGCCACCACAGACAGACTCTGTCAGGACCTAACTTCTCAGGCTTTGTCCTATTTCACTCTCACGCTGATCAGTAATTCCAGCCGCTACCTACTGGGGGTCCCAATCACATGAGCCTCTGCAAACGCAATGCATGTGAAAGGGACTAGCTAGCCAAGAACACAAACCAAACCTGACGAGGTGTAGCCCGACACAAACAAAAAAATGAAAGGGGCTGTAACAAGCTTGTAGCTACAGTATAAAAAGATGAATGCCTTTAGTTACCTCACACTTGCTGACATACTCTCTCTAGCTGCTTTTGTTGTGTGTTTACAACTGGGTTTGCTGGATATTTGTCAGTGTGTTATTCCCCACAGAACAAGATCTTAAAAGCCTTCTATCTGTGGAAGTTGGCCAATATCTTTGTTGATTTCCCTAAATATTCTCTTTTTGTCAAGTGGACTACAGTCTACCTTCATCTAAGTCTTGAATCACTTAACTATACAAATTAAGCTTTCAGAGTTTGAAAAACCTGACTGAAAGATCTTTTTTTATGTATTGGTGTTTCTAATGTTTATTTATTTAATTAAAGCAATCAAATTAAAACAACCCTCTGTTTTACAGAAGTTTGGCCCTGGTGTAGGAACCTTGCCTCAGCTTGAGCCACAAGTAGTCCAGGTGGTGGTCAGCAATGCCAAAAACCAACACCAGCAGTCGGACAACATTCTGCCCCAAATTGCCAACAAAGGGGGCCAAAACAACTATCAGACACACCCGGTGAGACTCTCATACACAAGCAGCCTGTAATATCCAACAGTAACAGCTAGCGTCTCATGATGTTTCTGAAGGGAGGAAAAAGATTTGAGCATCAGTATTTTCTCCAAATAGCTTATATAACTCAAAACCGAGAGACAGCAGAGTAGTTTCAGCAACAAGGTTGACTGTGAAAAGGTCAAAGTGTAGTTCTTTGTACTTCTTTGCTCATAAAAGGGCCTCTACTTTCTCTGTGTGTGTTTATTGTACAGGATGAGAGGCCGAAGCCCACCCAGCAGTTCGCCATGCGGTTTGGTGCAGCAATGGATAAAGTGTCAGTCTCCCGCAACAGCAAGATGGTCAGCAACAAGCTGGAGCAAGAGAGGACATATGAGGGACAGAGGTTACCCATGTCCCCTATAGGTATGTTATTATGGAGAAGAATGCAATACAACAGAATTAGGAAGGCACAGAGACGTTATTTCACATTCTTTTGGGGGTGCTCCAACACAAACATGTAACTAAGTAACACATTTTGATTCGACTGATGCAGTAAAAATAGCATGTTGGCATTGAAGTCGATTGTTCACAATCCTCTGCTCTTGGCAGAGGTCTAATCAATATCATAGTGACTCATCCAGTCCTCCTCCTCTTACTTCCTGTTGCAGAGGCACTGAAGAACTTCCAGGAGAGGCTGACGGAGTTTGAGCAGGAGGAAATCATGGACTACGCAGAGATATGGTTCTTGGGTCTGAGCTCTCAGAAGATTGAGGGTTCCCAAGGTGCACCTCAGAACTCTGGATATGATGACGAGCACGGAAGCTACATCAGGGTAATGTTTTACAACAATACCTGTGGTTATTCTAGGATTCACCCCATTAAATCTCATAACATAATTTAACATAATTACCTTCCAGGCTCCAGGCAAAATAGACGTAACTAAACATTCACTGTGATGAATTATGTACGGTGTCTCTAGCAAATTTGAAGAAAGTTATATAGTTTACAAATTGGTCAGCAGTGATGTCAAGTATTCACAATTTAGTTTGTGAATGCATTCAAACCCCCCATTATGGTTCTGTAAAAGGCCCCATAGTTATTTAGAATGTATGTCCTATTTAAAGTTATATCCACATACATGCAAATGTGCATAGACATGAAGACATTGAAATCATTTTAAAGTAATAAAAAAGACTGGAGATGTGAAGAAATTTAGTTGAAACTAGTTATCTTTTCTCTCTCTCACACACAAACACACACACGCACACGCACGCACAGGCTTGCAAGCCGTCTAAGCTGAACTGTACATGACCAGATGCCTTCGTATGACCTTAATTCAGCAGCTGCAGACACCAACCCGCCGTTCTGATGGACAGACTTCATTGTTGAATACTGTTTATAATAAATTGCTCTGAGGTCATCAAACCCTGTGACAGCAGGCTAATCTGTCTTGTATAAATTGGCTGACTGACAGGCAGTTGTGTGTTAGACAATACGTAATGAATGAGCTGTTTAAAGCTGTGTGACTGACAGTTACAGCAAAGCATAGTACAGTTAATACTGTAGCTGCTATGCACACGACAGATGAGTATGAGTGAGAACAGCTAGAGAACTATATTGTCATTGTGTAAATAACATTAATAATCAGTAAGAGTTAGCAAGTAAGTTTGTAAATAAAAATTCTGTAAATGACAATGCTTTGATTTTTTTCATATAGTTCATTTTGCTGTTAGTGATGACTATTTATTTTTCAGTAAAAGCATACAGTGCAGTCTGCTCAAATATTCATAGTGCTCTTCCTTTTGCTTTTCCAGGTGCTGCATGACCACATTGGCTACAGGTTTGAAGTGCTGGAAGTCATTGGGAAAGGCTCCTTTGGGCAGGTCCTGAAATGTCTGGACCACAAGAACAATGAACTCGTAGCCATTAAGATGATACGTAATAAGAAAAGGTACATGTAAACCCCAAATATTTCCTTATGATACATTTAATTTCATCCCGACCAAGTCACCTTTGATTAAACCTTTCCTGGAAGAGATCACATAATTCATTCAAAATATTTGTATCCATCTTGCATTGCTCTTGCATTTAAATTACACTATACTTCACTAGATACGTTATAGAACGAGTTATTTGTCACATTCAAGGAGTCAATTTTGGGCATTTATTTGAGAACTGATATACCGTTGTGAAGTTTTCCCTCATGACTGCCCCGTGATCCTTTTACATGTTAGGAGTCTGCCAAATCGTTGAGATCCTGATTTAGCGTGATAGAAGTCGGCACCTCATGGTGTTATCTTACCTGTCCTTCCTCACGGTGGCAGCGACTGCCCGAGTCCTGTAGGCTAGCTGCGGGAGTCGTTGGGTCTTACTGCCACTTCAATAATGCAGAAAACAAAATGGGTGCTCAGCAGAACTCTGCACTGTGTTTAGCCGATCTTATCTCTCCTGGCAGAGGATCGTGAATGGATGACATTAAGACATTTCCTGGGATCTTAGGGATTGATTTGCTGGAAGAAACCTTTCTATCAGAGGACATTGACAGCCAAAATGTTTATATAGTATATACAAGTTATAGCTTGTTAAGAGTCCTAGTATTTATCACCATTTTGATGTATCAAAATTTGACTCTCAAACATGGATACATTTATTTAATCTTGCCCCACTATACCTGTAAATTACATGTTTGTATTTCCTAATGCCAGTTATCTAACACAGCCTGTAAATGTGCATGCAGGTTTCATCACCAAGCTCTAGTTGAGCTGAAGATCCTGGATGTAATAAAGAGAAAAGACAAAGACAACCTCCACAACGTCATCCACATGAAGGAGTACTTTTACTTCCGAAATCACCTCTGCATCTCCTTTGAGCTTCTCGGGTTAGTACCCTCACTCGCATTCTGCAAGCAAGCAAGCAGGCCTGCATGTTCAGACGTTAGTCTTACAGGGAACTATAAAGGCATTCCTGAATAATTCATCTGTTAATCAAAGGCATTCACGGTAAGCCATCTTTCCCCAGGTACTACAGGATTAGATCACTGTACTTTCTTATCAAAGGGACTTATCACTTGTGTCTATTCATGACTTCTAACACTACGTGACTGCACTCATTTAGGAGTTATATGATCACCTGTGTACCTTAAACCATCTGTGTTTCAGCGTGGATTGCCACTGATATCTATTTGAGGGGTGATAGTTTTGTGTATCACTCTGGCTGAATGACCTTTAGAGGACATCTTGGACTGCCACCTTGTCTAACATTACTGTCACCGAATCCTTTAGTTAAGGCCTTGATTAGGGCCCTATCTCTTACCCCTTCTTGCTTCATGGTGTGAAGGCTCCAGTTACACAGTCTAAAGAAGTTTAAACTTATCACAAGTAGCAGGAAATAGCAGGTGAACACACTGTGTCTCTGTCTCCCTCTGAATGTGAGCACAATCATAGATTATTTCCAAGTATGAACTTGACATTCAGCAGATGTTTTATTACGGGTAATGTAAAGTGTAGGATGACATCAAACTTAGCAGTCTTCTTTTTATATTTATCTGTGTTTATTTGAGGAACAAGTTCCCAATGTGGTGCATCTTTTTATAAGTGAATCCCTATTATAGCTCACTTGGCTATGTAGTCCCTAGTCCTGCATGAACAAAGTGAATAGAAAGGAAACTCTAAAAGTATGTATTTTAAATAAATCCAATTTGCAGCATTGTGAACTAACCATTCATCACATTTTGTTTCTTTCGTCAGGGTGAACTTGTACGAGCTCATCAAAAAAAACAACTTCCAGGGCTTCAGTCTCGCTCTCATCCGCCGGTTCACCCATGCTCTTCTCAGGTGCCTGCAGATGCTGCATAGGGAGAAGATTATCCACTGTGACCTCAAACCGGTACTAACTTTATAGTTTCAGAAATACCTGAACTTCCTTTGAGGGGACATAGAATAAGAGACATGATTTAAAATATTGTGATGTCAACAAAACCTGATGTGGACCACACCTTTGCACATAATCATTGATCTGCTGTTGATAACTGTACAGCAGCAGATACCCCAGAACAAGAGTGTGAATTTTGCTCCATCTTGTGGAGCAGTATAATGTTGCAGCGGCATCATTTAAAAGCAAAGGGTTTTAATGTTTTTGCTTTTACTTCTGAACAGGAGAACATCCTTCTGTCTCAGCGAGGGCCAGGGAACATCAAAGTGGTTGATTTTGGATCAAGCTGTTATGAGCAACAAAGGGGTAAGAGCAAGAAAACTAAACTGAGAAAATATGTAACAATACTTTTTTATCATGTCGGGATATTCAAAGAAATGGACAGGCCTGTTCCAGAGAAGTTAGATCTTATATTCCTCACGGCCACTTCTTTCTTTTCCATTAGTGTACACGTACATCCAGAGTCGCTTCTACCGCTCTCCAGAGGTCATCCTGGGTCACCCCTACAGCATGGCCATTGACATGTGGAGTCTGGGCTGCATCCTTGCTGAACTCTACACAGGCTATCCTCTCTTCCCAGGAGAGAGTGAAGTGGAGCAGATAGCTTGCATAATGGAGGTATGACATGGACATGAAGTGTGTCCCCTTATTTATTGCGTTTATTTTGCAAGTTTCACAAATGTAAATGCTTAACATATGGTTTGTGGTTGCTTCAGAGTATAAAGTGTCCTTATATCTTAACTTACAGGTTCTTGGAATGCCTCCAAATGATTTTGTTCAGTCAGCATCGAGAAGGAGGTTGTTCTTTGGTGAGAATTTATCTTCCCGTAGTTTCAGACCATTTGTTATTTTATATGTTGTACATCAAACAATGTAGACTATAGGATAACTAAAATTTGTTAGAAGATAAATGAATAACTAGGCTTGTTCTTTGCAGAAGGTGTGAGAATACGTTATAAGAACAATGTGCCAAGATGATGAATCAGTACTGTGTCTGATAATTGATCACTGTGTGCAGACTCGAAAGGAAACCCTAGGAACATCACTAATAGCAAGGGGAAGAAGAGGAGACCCAACTCCAAGGAGCTGTCAGCTGCATTAAAATCGAATGATGCTTTGTTCTTAGACTTCATCAAATGCTGCCTCACGTGAGTTCATTCAAAACAGAGAAGGCTTTTCTTTTACCTGTCTGCCTTAAAATGAACTGCAAAAAATTTGGATGTGACTTTTTAACTAAGTGCTAATTTAATGGTACTTTATTAAAGATCACATGACTTAAATTGGTTTTCTGTGCTTTTTCAGTTGGGATCCAACCAAGCGTATGACTCCTGATGAGGGGTTACAGCATGAGTGGATCCTGGAGGGAAATTTCAACAAAGTGCGGCCAAGAACCAGGCCAACGGTGAAGAAGGCCTCCGACAGTTCGACCAGCACAGAAAATAGCAGTGAGCACAGTTACCGCAAACAACCTAACAGCAAGCCTAGTAAGAGAACAGTCCATTACATCATCCCTATCACTTATAATAACCACGTTTACATAGCATTCAGAAAAATATAATACATATAAAAATATACATACAACAAACTACTAAAACGGAGTAAAGACTTGCCTTACATCTTTAAAATCTGGACAGATCAGGTTGAAGGGGTACATGCTGTTCACTTGAAATTTCCATGCCACTTTTTTATTTTAAGGACAATTATTGGTTTACCTCGAGCTGACATATAATGTCCTTTGTTTCCATGGTACAGCGAAGGTCAGCTCAGAGAGCAGCACTACTGACAAGCCGAAGAGAGACGGTTCAGCAACAGGAACTAAAATGGCTCCTGCCGAGCGTCTGAGGCCCATCGGGGCCTCAGCGGAGGAGGAGGTGTGTGAGAATGAGGGCAAGCACTTTACGGATACCAAGCAGCAAGAAGGAGGTGGAGAGAGGCCAGTTCACATCATCATCAAGCCTCAAGAAGATGTGGGCACAGAGAGAAATGGTAGCCAGTGTTTGCCCCCTATCATCTAACATTCAAAGGGAATTGTGCTGCGTTCATGACAAGTGGGAACTGGGCATGTTTAGACTCAGTGTCCCACTTCCCAACTGAGAGTGATTGAGATGTGGAAGTAAATGAATTAAATGGTTAAGAGAAAGTTGCATTTGTTCAGCCCTGCACACACAGAAAATTAAAAGATCTTTTTTGCTCTTATTTGCTACAAACACTGCCATGTTGCTCTTGTGTCTACACAACAAAACAACATGTTAGAGAAGTTAGAGCCAGAGAAAGGTCTGAGTTTCAGGTTGGAAAGCAGCTCAAGTGGAGCCAGTTCCCACATGCCGTGAACAAAATATTGATGTATGGAGGGGACAAACTGATCATCAGCAAAGAGGGACATCTTCTATTTATTGTTTTAAGTATACAGGCATAGTGTATTATTTCTTTCTGTGAGTTTGTCTGACAGTGAAGTCAATCAACCAGTTGTACTTTTTTTTATAAAGGAGTTAACATGCAGATGCAGGCCAGCATTTAGTTTTAATGTGTCACAACTGAGACTTCACACTGTCTGCCAGATAAGAATGCACACTTATAGTACAGCACCAACGTTTTGCTGTCACTGTCTCCTGTATTATTTATTGAACCCGATCTTTGCTGTGCATTGAAATCTTTGATAAACAGGATAGACGTAACATTTTCACTTTTCCCAGTTTTCATGTTAAAAGGTAGCTGGCTTTATACAGTGCATGGATAGAATTTATCCTTTTTTATTCGTTTTTTTCTTTTAGACATTATAGCATTACTTTCATAATGGGAAAGGATTTGTGTGCAATAAAGGCTGAGCCAAAAAAGTTTTTTTAAATCATGTTAACAAAGAAATTATTGTTGTGTACTTTTCAATTGTAGAATGCAGTTGATGACATATTGATTTCACTTATTTATTATGGAATATCTTTGATCTTATGTTTCGTATATTTGTTCAACAATCATAAAATCTGTATTTGTAATAGAATTTATTGTATATATTTCTGCTGTAATTTCCTATGTACTGTTTGTGTAATACAGAACACATTTTAAGACAATATTTCAGATATTTGTTGAGGGGTTAGACAAGGTTTTACTTGTTGTGTTGTTTCTGTATGAAAGCATTTTGTACGTGTGTGTTATTCATAATTTTTTTTTTATATTAGAATCAAAAAGACAATCCTATTGATAGTTTGTGCCTTGCAGTATTAGAAATCTTGCACTTTAAGGTTGCGTGTGTACACCTGGATTAGAAACCATTTAATTCTTACCTGTAAAAGAGACATGGATTCGGACTACCCTGCCAGGTCCCTTTTATTTCACAACATGATGTCTCATCTAATGTTACAGAACATAATGAAACAATTGTTTCATTGTTAACCATCTTTTTACAATTGATTTATGTCTTTAGTCGCCAACAGGTAACCAGTTTAAATTAAGATCATGCCCTCCCTATCTATTAGCTAGGCAACCAGACTTCCAGAGAGAATGGATTGTAGCTGAAACAAAAAAAAGTCAAGAAAATACATTTTTATGTCTTACATGATGAAATAAAAAGTTGTTTCAAAAAGCATATTGATGTTTCATATTTCTATCCTTATTTTTGTGTTTTTGTCTTCATGATTCAACTTGAAATGATACTGAAACATTGTTAGCAGCACATTGTTCAAATCTGAATCAGACAACAGACTATGGTCTTAAAATAGAATACATTTTTCAATTTGTCAATAATAAAAATTTTAAAGCCTGTTGCTAAATAAGTAACAGAAATAAAGGAATTAAATGTAAATCAGAATTGTAAAATAATTTAACAAATGTGAAGAAATTTTACTTTTTCTTATTCCATTTACTAAATTATGTTTATAATATTCCATCTTGTAATAAATGTGTTTCTTACTTTAACATTTGAAGTTCTCACTTTGATCCCAATAATCAAAACAAGTAAGCAGAGAGACCCTCCAAACAGCATCATGAGCTCTGATTGGCCAGCTGCTACATGCATGTGCTGCAAAGTGCTGCCACCTTCTGCTGTGCTGTCCCTGAGCATGAATTGGATATGAACTGCAGTGAAATAGCCTTAATAAAGTCATTTAGAATGGATTGAAATACATTTTAAAAAGCTACTGTTTATTAATAAAAGCTAAAAAACAAAAATGTACAACCCCCTCCATACTGATTAAGAAATGTATTTCAATTTTTGGGGGTGGGTCAGTGGTAATATCGAAATACACAGTAAAACATAATGCAAACAAATATCAAATGACAACATAATTATTTTTTGATCATGACAAATCATTGAATGATCACAACAGAATAAAGGTAGATATGTCCCCCATCATAGAAAAAGGTTTTCTGTGATCATCTCAACTTCACACATGGCCTCTCAAAGCCTTCTATAAAATAAATGTAACCACTGACCATGCTGTTGTCTCAGACATTTTCATTTCAATGTTCAATTAAAAAAAAAGTCATTTCATTTCAAACACTTGTGTCGCACAAACTTTTTGGATACTGTTTGTATTGTTAGGACCACATCTCTAAAGACAATAAATTGTAATGTTTCCTTGTGTATTAGCTACGCTACAGTTACTGTACTACTGTCGAGAATTGGCGTTGCACATATTTTGGCCCACACGGCGTGCCGTAGTCGAAAAGATGGCGACCGTGGCGCTAGTTAGCCGTCCTGCGAGTGTCCTTCCAAAGATTTCAAGTGAGTAGCGTCTAACGAGCACGCATTTGATTGTGACGTAAACATCTTAGAGCATAATGTTGTGATTTTAGAGCTTTACTCATGTGTGCTCTAACACAGGCTCACAGTTAGACCGCACACTGCTACATTGACCTTGCTAACATGCACGGCTAGTTGCCTGCTATCAAGGGCTTTAGCTAGGTAGTAGCTCACTTTGGACCTTTTGACCAATTCTATCATCCGCTACCTGACAATATAGCCACCTGCATCATTCTATGGATTGGCCTTAATAACTGAAGTTTAATGCGTTATGTTAGGCTCAGTTTTAGCCAGTGTCTTTTCAAGTCTACCTTGACTTGACGTCTGTTATGACGCCAGTTGCTCACTTGCTGTATAACTTGTATAAACATACTTGATGGCCACGTTATTATTCAGGACATATAACAACAGTTTTAGATGTCTGACCAACTAATCTGTTTACTGAACTAATCAGTGACAAGAGTTTTAAATAACGATGCTGACAATGGTTTTCTTTATTATATAATGCAGTGTTATTCATCCATTGGCAGAGTCTAAGCTTCCGGTTAAGAATTGCATTATTCGTAAGGAAGCATCCATTCTTTTAAGTGTGTGTGTGTGTGTGTGTGTGTGTGTGTGTGTGTGTGTGAGAAAGAGAGTAAAACACAATGTAATCAAATAAAGAAATAGGGACATGCAAATATCACTACAGTACAATGCTCAGTGGCAAATACCTTAATAATTAGCATTAATAATCCACAGTTTAATAGGTGTTTCTAATATCTGTCCATCCCATTTATATCAGCAAGGGTAAATTACAGCAAGCATTAGTAACTCCTCTTAGTAAGTGTAATGCCATACAATTTCAGAGCACCACAAAAAAACTCAATAAAACAATTTCAACAAAAAAGAACATCATGACCTCCTCGAAGGAAGGATTTATTGCTAAATTACTTTCTGCAAGGTGTACCTAATAAACTGGCAAGTGGCAACTGAGTGTATCACCTTTTTACGTGGATCAAACGCTGCCTGTGTTCCTCTCCTCTCTATAGGTAGCTGCTGCCCTGCTGTGCTCTCAGCTGCATCCGTCTCCACAGTCCAGCAGAGGAAGCTGCACCATGCTGTCATCCCCAAAGGGAAAGGAGGACGCTCTTCCTCCAGTGGAATAGCAGCAACGGTGTTTGGTGCCACAGGTTTTCTGGGGCGATATGTGGTCAATAGGCTGGGTGAGTTTTAAAAAGTATAGCATACACACTGAGGCTAACATATATGCACTATAATATTATACAAATATTGACATAATATTCTGCAGAGTTGTGTTTCCTTTTATGAGCTTGTGCTTGTAAACATCACATCAGGGGTCCAAATATCTCGTCACAGCGTCCACAGCGAGCAGTTTGATATTGTGATGTTGTCTGAGCTGCTGTTAGCATGTTATCCAATTAAGGAGGCCTCACTCCTCCTTGTTGTTTGAATGGTAGTCAGTATCACAGATCCACGCGCTGTTGAACGAGTGAGGTGGCTGTGAGGTTGTCGTTGTTGCTAGTTTTCTTTGATTTGGTTTCAGTAAATTGTGTTGTTTTTTATGGGCACAAAGATACAATGATATTTGAGAGCAGGTTAGCCAAGGGCAATCTGAACTGTTGGAATTATATTGTTTATTATTAGTTATTATTTTAGTTATTATTTTCATTATCGCTCTCAGTTTCCAAGATATCTTATTAAAAACAAATTCCCCAAAACACTGGAGCCATGTGTGGTTCTTTGTAAGCTAAAGACAGAAATATGAGATTTTTGTGTTTTTTGCTTCTGATTTGCAGGTCGGGTTGGCTCTCAGATTGTAATCCCTCACCGTAGTGATCAGTATGACATCATGTACTTGAGGCCCATGGGTGATCTTGGACAAATTATTTTCATGGTAAGATTCAAAAATGTTGCAACAGTGTTGGATGGTGAAATCTTTAATCTACATGTACTTAAATGAAACGAGGGAAGTCTGTTCTTTTTTTTGCTTCAGGAGTGGGATGCGAGGAACAAAGACTCCATCAAACGGGCTTTGGAGCACTCTAACGTTGTCATCAATCTAGTGGGCAGAGAGTGGGAGACGAGGTATACGTGAAGGCTGGGAAAACCTCTTAAAGCTCCTGGTTTATGTTCTGTTATGCTGTTCACATGAAATAGAATTGTAATTTTGAGCTGATGATATAGATGAAGGTTGGAGCACTTTGCTGAATATGTGAGTAAATTGTAGGAAGTATTCACACGCCAGTGTTTCTTTTTGTTTAAAGGAACTATCGCTTTGAGGATGTCTTCGTAAACATCCCTCAGCAGATCGCCAAGGCAGCCAGAGAGGCCGGCATCACAAAGCTAGTCCACATGTCTCATCTTAACGCTGACATACGCAGCTCATCCAAATACCTGAGGAACAAGGTAGAGGGCTGATTCTGCCCACACCGCTCTCCTCTCTCCTACTCAGTCAAACTATCATATCTGTGTTCTTGTTGTATATACATGTGTAAACCTGTGTGTATATTAAAAGGTAAACATTAATCCGTCTAAATGTAGTTGATCGTGTAAAATGTTCCTTTATCATAGGCTGTAGGCGAGACGGCAGTGAGGGATGAGTTTCCTGACGCTATCATTATGAAGCCCTCTGAGATGTTCGGGAGGGAGGACAGATTCTTCAACCACTACGCAAGTAAGACCGTTGTTTGTGTGATCGACTAGCGTGCCCACATGTCAGTCTCTGAGTAATGGGAATACAATATGCTATACAATTTACACTGCACTTTGACTAGCCCTGGGTTAAATGTCCGTTGGGACACGTGACTAATGTAGCAGCAACATTGAAGTGTAAAAAGACCTACAGTTAGCCGGCTAACCAGTGATAAACTATCACGTGTGGCTCTTATTCTTTTTCAGACATGCGCTGGTTTGGCAACGCTATTCCACTCATATCCATGGGGAAGAACACTGTGAAGCAGCCTGTTCATGTAAGTTCCCTCATAATGAATCATTTTCATTACATTCAGTCCCTTTGTGTGGTAGTTTACAATTAAGCCGTCCGTGCCAGTTCAACAGAAACTGATAATTAGATATAATTGTGAAATTACTAAGCAGCTTCACAGGGCAGATTCTGTGTCAGGCCCCTAACTGAATTATTATGTTATGTTTGCATTTGATAACAGGAATATTGCAAGAAATCAAGTACCAAATACAGTGTTCATTTATTTTGTACTTGTGCCTGCAAAACAAATCCTACTGCCAATCCTAGAACTTGTTTGCTCACAACAGATGGATGTGACACCATCCAAGTTATGTTGGTTATAAACATGTTTACAACTAATCACAGTGTACTTTGACACAAACTTTTTGATTAACTTGGTTTTCTGCTTGTGCCATGTTGTATAAAGGAAACCCAAATGAAATGGTCTCTACTCTCCCTCAGGTGGTGGATGTGGCCAAGGCCATTATCAGTGCTGTCAGAGACCCTGATGCTAACGGAAAGACGTATGCATTAGTTGGGTAGGTGGTCCCCAAATAACTTTGTTTCCTGCAAGGAGTTCAGCAAATACTGAAATGTATTAACAGTTTGGGAACACAAAGCAAAAATAATTTAGAGATTTAGATTTATAGCACAGATTGTGACAGCAAAAATGTTAATTATGACTAAGACAGTGTACTCTTAGTCTTTAAAGTTTATGTCCACATAGAGAAACGTATAAGAGTATAATATGTGTGTACAGAAACCATGCGTGTGTTGGTTGATTTGTATCACTCAGATTAATAGGATAAGGACTCTGTTTCTCTTGCTTAGTCCCAACCGTTACCTCCTTCATGACCTGGTCGAGTACATCTACGCAGTGGCACACAGACCTTTTGTGCCCTACCCTCTTCCCCGCCCACTCTATCAGTAAGTGCTTTATACGTGTTCCTCAACATTTTCTGACTCGCGCATTTAACCGAAGGCATGTCGCAAAACATAACATAAAGGAAATGTTTTAAAGACATCCATGCATGCTACAATATTGACACACATGGGTGTGGGCAGTTTCATATTACCTCATGTTTGTGGTGTACTGGTGCTGGTTGAACACGCCATATAATCGAAAATCGTCGAAATATTCCCCTACTGAGCCACTAGTAATCAAAGACTACGGGGCTTTGTTGGGTGCAGTTAGTAGATACTAATGTGCAGTCATGTTATAGTTTCTGTTTTTTTTATTTCAGTCTTGCTGCTCAGTTTTTCGCAATGAACCCATTTGAGCCCTGGACAACCCCAGACAAAGTTGAAAGGGTAGGAAAACCAAGACTGAATTTTGTAGAACTTTAAACCTCTACAGCTAACACTCAGTAGCGATTTGTGCTTTTCCCAGATATTTAACAAGCAAATTATAATTCTGAGTTGTGCTTTTATTTTCCAGTTTCACGCAACAGACATGAAGTACCCAGGACTTCCTGGTCTGGAGGATCTTGGCATCACTCCTTCCACTGTAGAACAGAAGGCTATTGAGATTCTGCGTCGCCACCGCCGATTCCGTTACTTGGAAGCTGACCTAGATGAAACAAAGCCAGCCAAGACTGTCACCTATTAAACTAGCCGACAAGTTCCCAACATCAATAGGGCAGTCAGAGGATGTTGGCACCTCTGATTGCTTGGTCTTTAACTATATTATGTACATAAATAAATAAATCCTCTAAGGGTTTTCTTGTTCTGAGTGTTTTTCTTCTTTGTTGCTTATTGTTATCCATTCTTGGACTTTTATATTTTATTGTTTTACAACACTGTTTGTTGTAATGAATCTGCAGAAACACACCATCATGCTGTGATGATACTGAACCCTGCTGCAGTCTGCAGGAAAACTGCCACTTGGGAGAAGATTTATTATAATGTACAGTGATAGTGGCTGATTATATCCACTGTGATTTTAATGTTGTAAAGTAATAAAACATGCTCAGGTATGTGTGCTTTGTAGGTCTGGTAAATACTCAAGTGCACTTTGAAACTTCAAATTAGTCCACCTCGCCACCCTAACTATGTCACTGACTTGTGAGGTACTATTAGGCTTTATCTAGGTCTTGTAGTGTCCTTTGAAGTATATTTGCTTTGTTTTCCTATGTCAGTCTTAGTAAATGATTCTCTTTTTTTAAACTATGGATTAAACAACTGTAAAATACAGAAGCCCTGACAGGCAAGTGAGAAAGAAAATTCTGCTGATCTAAATAGTTTTTCCTGTGTTCATGACTTAAGAACAGGTGAAAAAAGGTTTTCCAGGACAGTTTTTCCAAGTTACTTCTTAATACTTACCCTGTGGAGAAGACACTGGGTCAAGACAATGGGCCACTGGGTCAATATGACCTGGCAAAGTAGCACAAGGGATAAACCTTCTTTTCACAAAAACAAAGTCAGGATAATTTGGTTGTTGAAATATTAATTTCGCCCATGAGAGGCACCACTATCCATGTTCTAAATTGGACTAAAAGGACTCGTTTTTTTCCAGGTGACACACTAACATACAATATACAGTATGTACCCTGTGTTAGGAGTGCATGGAGAAATTAAAATTAAAACTCACCTGGAAGAAAACATGCTTTTAGTCTTTTTGAGGAAAATAACCATACCATTACATAACCACAAAAACGTTTTTTCACCGATTTTTACAGATGGAAAAAAGCTCTTACAAATTATCCTGGGAATTTATTTTTCTCACCTATTTCACAGATTCAAAGAATATGTTCAGGAATTTAGAAAGATTATTCTTGCAAAACCATTTTGCAAAGGAGAGAAATGTATTTTAATCAGACTTAGAAAATGGATCACCAGAATGTTTTTTTCACTTGCCTCTTTGGACTTCTGTACCAAACTGAAAGACTCAACTGGAATATCAGTTTAAGGTGCATTTGGTTGTACATATTATCTTTAAGATAAGGTGTTCGTTATTGTACAACTTGAGCTATAAAGTGGGGAAGGGATTTGCTGGCAAAGAGGACAGAATGACGATGTGATCCTTCATGAAAAACCACAATGAAGACTTATCTGCAAAGAGTTGGAATTATTGGATCCGTTTTATTATTGATGAACATCATCATGTACATGATTGTCAGTAGGAGAGCAGGGAAATCTTTTCCAGAAGAATTGAAAGATCAAGAGGTTGTGAGGAGGAAACTGGACAGGATTGAACACACCCTAAACAAGCTGGGTGAGTACCGATTCAGAAGCAGCCTCAAAAAGACTTAAAGGTCGAGGGTAAAGTTCTGGCTTTGTAACCTTATGACAGTGGATTAGGAATGAAGTAAACCTATTAAAGTATATTAACAAATATCTGATGTTTATGGGTAACAAGTAATTGGACTGTGTTCACTGCACAAGAACGGGTCATGCTAGCTGAAAGAGATTGTTGAGTTTAAATAAATGAGAAATAAATGAAACACATCTTTGCCATCTAGTTTTTACTACCATGTAGGATCTGTATTGTCGACTGTCAGTGAAACAGTTTCACCATCAGGACGGACGTCGTTTTCTCATGTATCAACTTCTCAAACTTTTGATTCTTCACATTATTTTTGATAATCAATATTGGACTACTTGACATAATGAACATCCTTTCGTCAAACAAGTCCCTCTTCAACTAAACAGCTAATTCATGTGTTGAGAGGCTTTACTTTCCCTAAGGGAGTAGGACCACAATATAAAACATTTTCATTCAAAATGCCTCGTTACACTGTCCATTACAGACATTACAGACACCTTCCAGCCAATCAGAATCAAGAATTCTCAGTGTATATGGTACAAACCCTAAAGGTGTGTGCAAACTGAACGCAAAATGTCAAGAACAAACGTGAGTGGACACAAACATAATTAGAATCACACTGGCCCAATTGAGGCGAAGGTGCATCTACTGAGTGTTAACTTGAGTCAGAAAAGTTGTACGATTTCTTTTGGAAAAACGAGAACAGAAGGAGAGAAACCGAGGGAAAATACAAGTGATCTGTCAGACTGTTGTACACGTGCATTGCTAGCTGGCTAACAATGATGTCTCTGTACAGTTGGTGTGTCTAATATTTAAAGATAACAACAGTTCAGAATTCTAATTCACATTATTGCCAAAAATACAAGGCGACCTTGAGAATGTAGGTCTTGTCATGGACAAGGAGAAAAGACTAGGTGGCAAGATGTTGTATGCTACATTTGATTATTTGATACATTTGAAAACTAAACTGAAAGACATCATTAAAATATGATATCCATTTCCATCCTTGTCTGTCTTTTTATGAACTTAATCCACCAAAGCAAAGCTGATAGAAGTATCTGGTCAAAAGAGCTCCTCAAATAAAACATATCCAAATGTGAACCAAGAAAAAGGGAAGACTGTGTTGCCAAAGTTATATCCGCACTCCGTCCTGTTTGCCAAGT
Source organism: Nannoperca obscura (assembly GCA_036024295.1). Classification (NCBI taxonomy): domain Eukaryota; kingdom Metazoa; phylum Chordata; class Actinopteri; order Centrarchiformes; family Percichthyidae; genus Nannoperca; species Nannoperca obscura. The sequence goes on along the minus strand of JAVQJL010030109.1, from coordinate 746 downwards.
GGGGCGACGACCTGTCAGAAAAGCAACAGAAAGAGGCTCAAGGTCTGTTTCAGATTTATGGATACAACGTCTTCCTGAGTAACCGGTTGCCACTAGACAGGAAGCTTCCAGACACAAGAGATAAGAGGTAACCAAATAGGGCGAAAATATTGCGCCTTGAGCTTTTGTTGTAACTTTCTTCACGCCTGCTTGACAACAGTGGTCCCTAAACATCAACCAATTTTTTGTCACTACATTTCATACCATTTAGATGTCTGACGAAGAATTATCCCAAGGACCTGCCAACCGTCAGCGTGATACTGATCTACATAAACGAGGCTCTTTCTGTCATTAAAAGGGCAGTACGAAGTATCATCACACACACCCCAAAGCACCTGCTGAAGGAAATCATTCTGGTGGATGACTATAGCACTTACAGTACGTTTAACCTTGCACTTGAAATAAAGCATGATGATGTTCCTCTCAAATGTCTCAGTATTCTGATCTACATCAACCATGCCATCGACCTTGTTACTCCTACTTAAAATAAGAGTAAAATACATTAGTCCGATACCTACTGCCACAGAGTTCATTGGATTTTTTAATATAATTTATTTGTTAGTTGTTTTAGACATCTGTACGCCTTCATTTATCAGAATCAGAATCAGAAATACTTTATTAATCCCAGAAGGGAAATTGCTTTTTGATACAGTTACAATGCTCAATAAAGTGATTGAAAAAAGAATAATAAACAGTAGAAAAATAGA
>JAVQJL010030099.1:0-53219 GCA_036024295.1 Nannoperca obscura | reverse complement strand
CCCCCCCCCCCCCCCCCCCCCCCCCCCCCCCCCCCCCCCCCCCCCCCCCCCCCCCCCCCCCCCCCCCCCCCCCCCCCCCCCCCCCCCCCCCCCCCCCCCCCCCCCCCCCCGCCGGGGGGGGGGCCGGGGCGCCGGGGAGGCCATGTGCTGCTACTGTCACATGTCGCGCTTGGCACGGCAGTGGGCAAGGAAAACACCACCCACCGGGAACTGTGGGTGTGGGGGCTGGGTGAGCAGGATGTGCTGCGGAGCTGGCGCTTCTTCCCCAGGCTTTATCAAAGGGAAAAAATAAAACACAGAGAGATAGATCTGCCACCAACAATCAGAGCAGTAGCACACTCTCAGTTTGTGTGTGCCACAGAGAGAAAAAGATGCATACATACTCTGGACTGTATGTATGTATGCAGTAACCTACAGTGACAACGACAAACACATTTTCACTTTTTCTGCATATATATTAAAAGAATTCTGAAATAACTCTTTTAAAAAAGACATTTTATTCAGTACTTTGTAAAAGCACTGTAGTGATTTTCAGATTTGATCTTTTGGGTTTACAACCCTTCATTGCACACACTCTGGAGCTCTGTCAGATTAAATGAGATTGAATGTGTCTCCACAATTGAACATTAAAAAACTTTTCCTGAAGCCACTCCTGCATTGTTTTTGTTGTGTACAATAGGCTATACTTATGTGTGCTCTGGAGGAGGTTGTTTGTCAAGATCATTCACTCAATCAAGACACAGTCCTGATTCACCGCTGCTAAAAGTCATCGACATCGCATGATGCGGCTGCCGTAACCATGCTCTAAGGATGGTAAAGTATTGGCCAGTTGGTGAGCAGTTGAATTGCAGAGATGTTGCAGAGAGCACTGGAAAGATTTTTGTTCCTCTGGCAGGTTATCCCATCTCTGATAAGGAATTCAGAAACCGTTAGAGTGGTCATTGGTCACTTGGTCTTACTTAGTTACTGAGGTTGGCTGGACTGATAGCTCCACTTCTTAATGTTTCCGAAAAATCCTTTACACAAGAATGCAGCCATTTGGGAAGGCGGATAAAACTGGTGATATTCTATATTGATAACAAATTGATGCTACTAACAAGTTTTGCCTGTGTTGCCAAAGCTTGGTATGGGTTATTCCTCTCTGTCATAGGTCTTTATGAGTTATGACCCATGAGCCACACCGTGAACACGGGTACTGAAGTTTATTTTAAGTCAATCCCACATACACTGCTGTAATCAAATGTGTCACCAAATAAGTATTAATCTGCAGCTGAAAATAGTTGAACAAATGCACAACAACTCCAGTTTGAGTAGTAGGTAATAACTTAGCCTGAAACTGTATATTTGTGACCCATTTTTTTAAGATTTACATTTTCAGTAGGAACAAATGAGCTTAGAGCTGAGCACCAGAGAGAAAAGGATTGGTCGATGGAATTGTTGTTTTTTGTCTTTTCTTGGGTTGTATTACCCTTTCCATCAATACTGTACAAATCCGAGCTGTGGATTAATTGAATAACCATCGGTCAGCTGAGTCATATTGCAACAATATGATCGTTATCGTTTAAACACAGTTTTGTTGTTTGAATGAATGATTTCAACTGAAATGATTATATTATTATATAAATACTTTTCTGTAATTCATTATACAGTTCATTGCCTTGAACAGTTTGATCCTTTTTATATTTGATTTTGCTTACATTTGTCATATTGTGACATATATTGATATTGGAAAAGAGCATCTACTACTTTGAAATACACTGTGAATAGTGGGACCGTTTTGACAGGTGTGGTTCTTTCTAAATGATGTCCAGACTAATTTAGATCAAGAGACATCTCAAGTAAGATCAAAGGAAACTGAATACATCTAGGTTCAGTGTCAAAGAAAAGGGGGAATACATTCAGTATGTAAATTAATTATTTCTGCATTTCAGATTCAGTTGAGAAATATCAAAAAATGTATTATAAATATAGAGCGAGGGAGACCAGTAGAGAAAACACAACAGGATTAGAAATAGAAAAATGAAGCAAGTGGAAAACAGAGAGCCTTGTTATTTCCAGGGGAACCTGGCTGTGTGTGCGTTCATGCTTTCTTTAATGTAATGTAATGTAGTGTGCTCAGTGCATGCAGTAACATACAGAAACACAGACAGGGTTCCCATAGAAACACCTGCCTTTTTTAACCATAAACACACAGACTTGCCACACAGCCCACATTTCTTTGAGACCACCGTTTTCTCATCACCCTTCAGGCCAACCAGCAATCCACACCCCCACACTTGTATTACAACATCCCTCGTTCCCTCTTTAATTTCTTCCTCCCCATCACTTCTTCCCCTTGTCTCCACCACCTATACCTTCTGCTTGGTTGTGATGGATGTCTGCTCTGTGCAGCGTACGGCAGCCTGGAGGAAATATTCTGTCACGCATCATCATTATGCGCCCAAGGACGCCTGTGTTTAAGCCAGGGACCCTGGCGCTGTCATGTCACCTGATTATTGTGTAACAGATTGATTAACCCTGGAGTGGAAGCAACCCTTTTCATCATGCTGGCAGGCCCACACCATTCTCTGGGGTGTAACTCTGTAAATATTTGTTTCTCTCTCACTCCACTATGCATGTCACTTGTTGACTATTGATTAACACACCCACAAGATCAATGTTTTTTAAGGTAATGCTTCTTTTATTCACATACAGTATGTCACAGCTAGAGGGGCAACAGTATTAGTAGGTTCTCCATTATAAGTTTATATGTGTTGACTTTCAGTGCATTATTTATTAAGCAATAAATGCTATAATGTGTATGAAAAGCATTGTTTATTTAAGCTAAGGAATAAATACAAGTTACAAATCTAATATCAATGAATATTTTAAACCTGTAACCACATTTCAACTGTTTAGTCTTAATGAACACATGAGCACACACACACACACACACACACACACACACACACACACACACACACACACACACACACACACACACACACACTAAAGGCTTCTGTGGATGCCTGAAGACAAAATCACTTAAATCAATTTTAAATGTATCACACTTGAATAATAATATATTGACAGCAAATTTTGTCTAAATTCTGGAGTCAACAAATATCAAATTTGAAATAATAAGTAAGGATTAAAAATAGAATATTTGTTTATCCATTGAACAATCACTCTACATCCAAAATACTTAAGAATGTGATATTTTAATCAGCTAGCAGCCTGTGAGAAAGATTTGTTGTTGCTTGTTGCATGTCTGCACTCCTGTGCCAGGATTGAAAAGGGAGGAAAAAAAGAGATTTCTTGGATTTAATCTGCTTCTAACTTTCTCTGAATGGAACATTAAACTGCTCGGCAAAGTCTGAGCGAGAGTCACTCTCTATCTAATCTGCTGATTTGGCTCACAGCGAGATTAAGGGTTACGGTTTAGAATGAGAGAGAGAGAGCGAATAGCTGAAGAGATGAGATGACAGGAAAGGATGGATAAAGACAAGAAGGCAGAGAGGGAGGAGGGAGCAAAGCGGAGTTGATTAGAAGGGAATGAAGAGGGGAGCGAACTGTGTAGATGCATTGAGGAGATAGAAAAAATTCTCCAAAACACAAGGAAGAAAAGGCTTTTTATGTCTTGTCAGGTAAACTTTTGAGGTTGTGCGCATTCATTTAGAGCCGGGGCGGGGGGCGGGGTTTTGGTAATGATGGACGAGCCTGTTGGGTTAGTTGGGGTCACAATGTCCTGCTCTTTTTTAATGAAGCTGTTGACAACACACTTACTCACAACTCCCTTTCACACTTTGTTGTGATATGACAGGACAAAACTGTCACTCTGTTAATATTGTTGTAACCAGCTGTGTTGCATAGACGGTGGCATATTTTAAATGTTTTTTTTTCTCTGCTGCCAATTGCAACAGATAATTTTTTGGGGATCAATGTTTCAAATAAATCAGTTTAGACTTTACCTCTGAATTATTGGAACAAAGAAACACTTTCATTCCTATTACCCATAGTATTACAAGTACTAGCACTTGTGTTTTCATCCTGAAGATTTATCCTTGGGCCAGTTATTATTATGACCTGCTGCTGGTGATAGATTTCTGTTTTGATTTGTAATCTGAGTTGAAGCTATTTGATTACAACAACAATTCTTTCTACTTCATTACTTATCCCACAGAGGCTGAATAGCTCATAGTAGGTTTAAGTTCACCCGCCTCTTCCATGCTTTCAAATGTGTTTCAAACGGAGTGATGAACGACTCTATTTGTTATGGGGTATCACCGGCACTTTCTTTACACTAACATAACATGAAAGAATACTTCTGGGGTGCTCCCCTCACCCTCCCACCGGATCTGTAGCTGTAAGAACAGTCAAGGGTCTTCCTCCCTACTCATTTGACATCCTAATTTGCCTCGCCTGGTCAAGCCTATTCATTGGCTCACAGCTGCCATAAGTACAGTAGTCAACCTATTTATTTATAGCTCAAATCCAAAGTTCATTTTCAGCCTGGCTAGCAGTGCTTGCGTGCAGTCCAGTTTAAATATAGCATCTCTTCTGTTTTGTCCTCGCCTCTTTTAATTCTCTTTCTTTGCTTTACCCATGACACTCTAAACAGGCACACTTGAATGTGTGCATACACACTTAAACAAGATGCACATCTGTACACATGCACAGTTCTTGTCCAAACACTGTAGCAGCCCTGATGTCTAATTGGGCTTCCCTTTCATATTTCCTGTCAAATAATACTTTACATAAACATAATGTCAGTGGCTTCTCGTGCCTTCACTTGACTTCCTCCTCTAAACCGATGTGTGTGTTTAAAGAACATACAATGTATGTTCTCTCGCCACGCAGTACGCTGGATGTGCAAATTGTGGCATGCGTGAATAATGGGTAAGTTTTCTCCCCTATCCCTCTCCAGCATGAAGCATGGCTAATATGAAGTGTTTTTAACCTGCAGGGCTAAGAGAGAGGAAAGCTTTAATGATGTGTATTTTTGTGTGTGCGCCTGTAATCATACATTTGCTCTGTGTGTTGTTGTGTATGTGTGTGTATGTGTGTGTGTCTGTGTGTATGGAAAGCAGTAGAAGATCTCTCCTACAGTGCTTAAACACGACAGTTATCAAGAGGGAGGCGTGTGCGTCGCTATAAAGCTTTTGGTCCCAAGTTTCATTAACTCAGTCAGTATTCCAGAGCTGCATAGAGGGAGCAAAAAAAGACAGAGAAATAGAGAGGAAGGACAAAAAAAGGCGAGAGGAAAAAGAAAAACTAAAGACAGTGTTTCAAAGATCGTACACGCACCTGAACCCAGCCAGAGGGGGCCCTTTTCTGGCTGCTGTAGTTGTGTAGCACTCACTCTCTCTCTTACACACACACACACACACACACACACACACACACACACACACACACACAACCAGAATCGAGCACACACACCCCTCAAACCCTTCCCACCTACACACACACACACACACACACACACACTACTCTCCCACGCTGCTCAGACCCCCAGCAAGCAGGGCCCCGTTCCACACCAGTGGCTAAAAAGAAGGGGAGCGCAGCTGACACTTGTGCCGAGGAGAGGAAGAGCAAACGCAGCCAGCTCCCCCTCCTCTTTCCTCCCCTCCCCAAGTGCTGCTGCTGCTGCTGCTGCTTTTACAGTCCAAGCTCCTTCTGCAAGGCATTTAACATTTAATAGCAGTAATGCATGGCCCTCTCCTGGGCTTCACAGTACTGGTTTATTCATCAGATCTGACCAACTTAACTGCAAGACGATAGTCAGATTTGAGGCCAGAGAGAGATATATTTGGTTTGGGTGGTGTTTGTTATTTTAGTTATGCCTGCTGGGTGCATACAGATCATTGCTTTGGCATGGTATAGTTAGAGGGGTAGACAACATCGGATCATCTTGGTTTACAGAATTACAGTATATTCATCTTTTCCATCACTGTCTCCCTCCTTTTTTACATTTTCTCTTTTTGCTCCTCTTTAACACTACCTCGTTTCTCCTTGTTGTTTTTCTCCCTGCCTCTTCTGTCAGGAGGAGTACAGGGAATTAGTGTTTTCTCATTAAGTTAGCAGGGAACTGTTGAGCACAACACACTAATATCTGCCCAGATGCCCATTAGTCCAGCAGCTTGGCCTAAGTGATGGGAACACAGATCACTTGGCAGACAGTACAAGTCCCTACTGGCCTTGTCAGAATGAAGCAGTCACTTGGTTGTGATGAAGCCACAAAAATGTTGGTCCAAAGGGGTTAAGGAGGGGTGGTTTTCTGTGGAGATTGTTAGGCTTACAGAATGGCTGACATAGAGTACCACTCCTAAACAAGGTATGACACTTGTTACTGCTGTTTTTCCAGCAGTCAAAACCAAATGCATTTAATGTGTCTCTCTTGTTACAATATACATTGAGTTTTGCAGTTTTCCACAGTCCATGGTAATGATTTTAAGCCACATGTAAAATTAGGCGTCTTCATTTTTCTAATTCCTGAAATATTGATGTTTTTGTAGAATTTTGTGTGTTTTCTTGTGACAGCAGAGAGATGGAGGGCAGGAAGTAAGGGATTGAGAGAGAGAGTGGAGGCAAAGATCAGTGGGAGTTGGCAGGGTGAAAGGAAGTCAGCCGGGACCCCCAGAGCTGAGTGATTCACCACCAAATGAATAAACCACATATACACACGTCCATACATACACACACACACGCACACACACACAAACACATGCAAGCTACACACACACAGATGTGAACATAGAGACAGATACAGGTTACGTTTTGGGGATGTCAGGACACATCACGGTCAGAGCTCTATCTCTGTCCTTCTCTAAAAAGAGAGGACAAGCCTAAATGGATCAGAGAGATGGATCACACAGTCTGTTTTTCAGTGTCACTCACTGTAATTGGTTCATCTTCTTGTTGTGTATCTTCCTTAACGTGTGTAAGGGTATTGAAGACTTACAGTCTCTTGTGTTCACATGTGGACGGTATTTGACAGAAAGAAAAGGGAGCATTTTCCATCCATTCCATCTTCAACTCAGTTCAAGTTTCATGCATCTGTAGATATCAGCATCATTTTTCTTCTTAGAAATGTTCTGTGTACATTTCCTGCTGTCAAAATCCTGGGGCCATTCTGCTATATTTACAAGTAACATCTGGATTATAGACCATGAATCATTTGCTGTAATTTAATGTGTTCTGTCTATTCTCTGCGATGTTATTCTCCTAATGTTGAGATGTGGTTGTCATAACCATGAGTAAACAGAAGTGACAGGTCACATCAATCTTTCTGAAATGTTTTTATGATGGCAAGATGAAAACATAGGAAATAAAGTCCACAGGGTACATAGGATGCGTTATATGTCATAGGAGGCACAGACATGTTTTCTGTAGGAACATGTACTTATAAACAAACACAGCAAGCCTCACTAACTTGAAGCATTTGTATTTATGATGATCTGTGAAAGAAGATATTGTTATTGATCTTTCTCTATGCCTCAGTGTGTGTGTTTATGTGGCCTTGTATAATGAGTCATGCATAATTGTAGTCCCCCCCGAGAAAAGCTTTTGAGCTTCCTTTTTTGACACCCAAGTAAGGTTTGACAGAGTTGTGGACATTTTGAACGCCATCTCAACATGTACTGATTTTACATCTTAGCTGCGGCATTATGCTCTTGCTACCATGATGTGTAGTCTGGAAGCTATGGGTGACTGTGACCAAACACACATCATCAGTCCCTTCCCAATTTCATCAACTTGACCAGCCAGATTAGCTATATACTGTACGATCCGCAAAATATGTGCATGGTTTGGCCAGCTGTACTGTACAGAAGTGCCTGAGGCTGACTTTGCTCTTCACTGGGACTGGCCTCAGTGACACTACTGAAGGAGGCTAGAAAACTTGAATACTCAGTGAACCAGAAACGGAGCTTGTGTGCTGTGTTAGCAGTCTATGTGCATCGTCTGATTATCTAACGCCAATGAACTGAATCACATTAACATAGCAAACAGGAGGAAGTACATACACACAAATGCTCACAGTCATGAAGTATCCTCAGACTTTGAATGTATTATTACTTAATTTATACTATAATGCAAAATAGTATAATTCAGGAGTAAAAATACATCACTTAGTGGCACTACATAGTGTTAGCTTACTGTCAAATGAATGCATTACTGGCTAAAATCTGAATGAACTGTTGTTGAAACATTTATATTTATTTCACTGTAATGTATGCAGCACTAACACAGTAATGCTTGCTCTAGCTTGCTTGGCCTATCATGTTTCAATGAAGTTAGGCTGAACATAGTAATTAGACACCTGTCATTGCAGAATTGTCTAGAATGAGAAACAAAATGAATTGCCTTTGTACAATTAAAGCAACTAGGAAGGGTTTTTATTCTTCATGAACTACTCTTAGCTCAGATAATACTATTGGTAAGAAGAGTAAGGCAAATTAGTCAGCATAATAATGGTTAACAAAAAAATGTTGTGTATGGATGCCAACAAAAACTGGGGGAAAAATCAATCTTTAAACCAATGTTCATCCATACCACGCAAAATGTCAGCAGTAGTCCTGAAGAAGTGCTGATATTGACCCCTGAAGACCAGTAAACTTCTCTGTGTGTGACTAATATTATTTCTCAGCAACAAACTATGTTATCAGCATTTTTCAGCATATTGCCCTGCAACTATAAAGAGCAACCACACAGGCATAATGCCATAACATATTGCATTGTTACGACATGGTGCCCTGCACCGCTGAAAATGAAGCGTGGTGTGGAAAGAAGAATTAACTTTGTCTTGTTTGGACAGAACTTTAAACTACACTACAAATTCTTGTGGAGTCATCCGCTTTCACTAAAATGCATGCATCATTATAGGCGTAATTTATTTTGGCGGACAAAATGCAAATGTATTTAGATCTAGTGTGTGTGAACATGCGGTATGTTCTTCATAAATTGACAATTTGGGAAGAAAAGCATTAGAAATCTGGTTGGGGTACCCAGGTCTCAAACATTTCCATAGTTAGGGTTAGATACAGTAATGTTTTTATAAGAAATCACTGTTTCACATTTATTTATACATTTTTAATGATTAAGTATTAGTAGTTTAAAAAAGGTTTTTAGCTTATTCAACTACAATAGAAATACCTTTTAGTCTTTAATTCAAATTAGATTGTTGTGATACGCAGCAAAAACAAAGCTGACACAAACATTACCAATATTATGTGGAGATTGTTTATTTTGCCGCTTTTTAGGGAATTGCATCTTAAATAGTGAGTCGTGGGCTTGAGGCCAGTTTTTACTGTTGCTTATTAATAGTGCAAATAGTTAATATAACATCAAAAATATACAGTGTTCCCCCATTATATGGGAAGACTAGGAAAACAGACTAGAAAGTCAGAAATGCATACAAATCTTTGGCTGAAAGATTTTCCTTTAGAGGAATGACATCAAGTCTTCTCTGTCATGTTCTGTCTTTGCAGTCCATGATCTAAAGTACTGACGCAGGTATAAAAATGTTATACTGAGTGGTATTCAGTTTAATTTTAATGTACATAAGGCACTGATCAATAAACATCCACGTGTGAGCATATGCGTGTGTGTGTGGAGTGTGCTGCATAATGACAGTCATGCATCTAATTGCAGTGCGTCCGACAGTTTGAAACCTTTCTGGTTATTTGCTACGAGCTCAGTGGGAAAGTGTGTGACACACAGTCAACACAGATTAAAGGCGGATTGTTTTGTTTAAAAATATATTGAACTTCTGCAATCAGGGAGACAACAGCATTGAGTGGTTTTTCCCACATTCATTCTGCCTCTACCCCTCGCCAGCCTCTTCTTTCTCTCTAACACACACAGGAACAAACGTGCTGACAAGAAAAGAAGCAGAAACATGTCAGTGCACGCTACGTCAGACAAACATAGATACACACACTTAACGCACACATTTTCGGGAGGTGGACTAGATCAAATCTGCAAATACCATTACATGAAAACCTTTCTCCTGAACACAACCGTGATGCAGTTAGCCCCTTCAACAGGTTTTCTGTTGCCATGGCAACGTGCTGCAGGCTGACCGAGCGGGATGTGAGTGAAAAACCCATTTCCTTGGCGACCAGTAAAGGCGCGCAGAAACATCAAATGATGTGCGCGCGTGTATGTGTATGCCAAAAATGAATGAGCTGATTCTTGTTTATGTGAGAACGTGTTAAGATCTCATCAGTGCACTTGCCACCCAGCTCTGTAGCTCAGCATTCCCACCAATGATGAAACAGACTGTAAGTAAGGGGCGGGATTGCTCCTCTGTGATTGACATGACTCTTTGCTCTGTAAAAGCAACTAATTCACTCACACACACACACACACACACACACACACACACACACACACACACACTCACACTCACACATTCACACAAACACAAGCACGGTTCCCCTTGTTCCCCCCTAATGACTGCAGCCCTCATTATCTACCAGCGGTTTGTAGCTGTGTGCAGGAATGTGGAGACATGAAAAGAGAACAGTCTCATGCTCATTCTGCATCTCTGTGGATGAGCTGATGCGAGGAGAGTCAGAGGAAGAGAGAGAGTCATGAGCCAGTTCCCTCTGCATTCTTCTCTCCCATGAATCTGCCCACGCGCTGCCTTCCACCCACATCCTCGCAGCAGTGATGGAACTTTTCTACCTCCTCCCTTGCTCGTTTTTTCACTCTCTGCTCCTGTTCTCCCTCCTATTCACACATTCTCTTCCTTTTTCTATCTGTCACGCTTCCTTCCACAATTTGTGTCTCCCTTTCTCGCAAACTCTTCATTTGTCATTCCTGAAGTTTACTGTCTTCTTTCTGCAATTTTTTCCCATCATTTCCGTCTCTGCATCCCACCCTAGTGCTGTCTTTTCTGACAGAGAGCACATTTAAAATCATTTCTCTGCCTGTGTGTACACATCAGCCATGGTTCTCTGGAGCATGCATATGAGGTTTTAAGAGTTTCGGCTGTCATTGTAATGTCGTCAAGGAGTCCTTATGTTTGATCTTTTGTCTAGTAAAGCTCCCCTCTGTAAATTTGATTTAAGCTTAAAAGGAAAGATGGAACCGAAGATTAAATTGCTTTGTTGTGACTGTGCCATTAAAAGAGAGTGAAACAGTTACACCTGCAAATGCAGAAACTCAAATTAGAGCTACTTGTCTGGGCATATTGCTCTAAATTATTTTCTACCTTATACATATTTCTACAACACAGTATACTCAAACTTTGATACAATAGAATTCCAGTATTATTCAACAGATTCAGTCCACCATCAGAGTTATAGCATCATCTTCAGGGGCAGGTGAATGAGAGGGGAGCAGTTGTATCTGATCACAGCCAGTGGAGGTGCCTCATCAAAGGCCTTCTGGCTTGGTGTGCTCCCCTGGGGCATTGCCATCCTCCAGGAGACACATCAAACACATGAAAGAAGAACCTCCAGAGTCACACTCCTTTGCCTCCATCCCAGCAGTCCGCATTTATCATCATACCTGACCAGCAGTTATTTCCTATGGTGCTTTATGCTGAGGCATACTGAAATGGTTTATTGAAATTTTGTTTTATTTGATCCACATTTCAAGCTGCTTTAAGATACCATAGTTGTATTTGATTGGATCAGTAAGCAGAACTTTATTTATCTCAGCAGGTTTACCTCATTTGATCCAGAGGAGCTATTCACACAGGAAAACATCACAAAGAATATAATTCTTTGGTTTAATTCTAAAGAACTAAAGCTGTTTTTCTGAGCAGTGCATATTTGTTTTTCATGCTATAGCCTGATGGGAAAAAAACACAGCAGTAACTCTCCATTTCAATCAAATTCATACGAACATCTTTTATGCTTCATAGCATATTCTACCATATCCTCACCTGCAGTGTGCTTTCCCATTGCCAGCTGTAGCAGACAGTGTTCACAAGGAGGGGGCAGAGATGCAGCCATCTTGGAGGCAGTGGTGCATGTCAATGTCTGCCTGATGAGTTTACAGAGGAAGTAGTTCATCTTCCTCCACTGTTATTTTATTCATTACTGCCTGTCGGAGAGGGGAACACACACACGCTGAATACAGTGTAGGCACGCATACACAGAGGCAATCAGGTGGGGGAGGTAGGAAGAAGCACACAGTTTCCCTATTATCTTCTTTTCTCTTCTTTTTTTATTCATTATTTGTTCATCTTAATGGTTATTCTTGTTTATCTACTGTATATACCCACTATTTATATGGTGTGTCACTTAGGCTCATTACAGTTGCCTAAGGCTTTTAAACAGATCTTTGAGTAGTAGTTCTGAAGCCTTCAGTGGATTAAATGGAGATATAAGAACCCCAGCTGCCTGCGGTGGTATGCTTCTGCTTTGTGTTTGTCTTTTGTTTTGTCAATTTGAGATGAACTGCTTTGGCCTACTTGTGGTGGGGGCAATTAGGAGTGAACCCTTGGGCAGTTGCTGTTGAGGATTTCCACATTTTCTCACTTGAGTAAACAGTAGTACATTTCAAATACACACGTGTACACAAACTGAAACACACAGAGTCAAAGGCAGCAAGCACAAAGGGGCAGGAGAGCACTGTGTTCAGGCCCGGGAGGTGTAGTTATTTCAATGTTGCTTCTTGGTCTTTGTGTGACACGTTGCGTGTGAGAGGTTGTTGGTTCGCTGGGAAGGAAAAGAAGCCACTGGGCAGGAGAAAGAGTGTGGTTTTCTCTAACTGCCTGGTAGCCCATGCTTACCGGAGCTCAACAACACTCATTAAGCTCAGCTGCTTGTACTGTAAAAGTTTGGGAGATTCAAACTGAAGAAGACTCCTATCCCTCCCCCTGCAGGCCAAAACAACCTCTGAATAGACTATATCTTCTTGGCTTCTTCCTGAGATGGAAATACGTTTTGATTTACCTTCACTGTTGTCTGGCTTTGGGAGGCATAGGACTGGTCTGTGGTAACTTTTCAGGGTGATGCTCTGCAATGTACTCTAAAGAAGTAACATAAAATGTTACCCTTCCTCTGTTTATGAAAATGTTTTTAATGGAAATATTGTACATTTGAACATACAATAGTCTTGAGGATGTTTTATCACTCATCTGGATAACCAGGGAGTTTTCTCGTATTAAACCTTTGTGAATCATTCACCTCATAATATTACATTATAAAGGTTTATGTAAAAAATACTCTCTAATACACTTTTTCATTACTATTTCAATCAATGCCATTTCTAGTTGTAGTTGTTTTAAAACTTTTTCAGTCAACTGAATTAAAGAGTAAGGGTTTCCAGCGATCACAATTTAATGCTTGACAAAAGTGAGGTCAAGACAGAAGTACAGATCACTCACTTTCCTTTTTGTCATATGCTGCGTGCCATGTTACACCATTATAGCCAATTCTGGCTTTAGGCCTGTCTTTAAAGCTAACCTCTTATAGTCTATTTATATTGACAGCATTTGTGGTCATTAATATTACATTTTGACATCCTGACAGATATGTATTCCCAGAGGATAGCAGCAAAATAAAGTTTTCCACTTCACCAAAGCATTCTCACTATTTTCATCCTTACTTTGACAGAAAGACAGTGATTGTTTTTGCTGAAATGGTGGCAGATTTGAGATTTTCTGCTGAACTTTAAAAGTATGCATATTTGAGAGGCTAAACTGATCAGCATGTGGAGCGAAGTTTGCAATTTTATCTTTGCTTTTTTAGGGTTTTTTGTCCTGAGTGCATGAATCAGAACTAAATTGGTTTGGTGAGTGTTTACCTCAAGCTTAGAGGCAACTTTGATTTACTCAGTTTTTATCTAATAGGTCAGTCAGGCCAGGCAAAAAGCATCTCGCGCTGGTGATAAGAGAAATAAGTCTCCTCTACCGCTGAAAGAGTCTAACATTTCAGATGGCAGAAGAGATGCCGAGCGTCAAAGAGAATTATAAATAGACTGTATAGATTGATTAACATTATGTACTGCTGATTCAGTCATGCATCTAGAGCTTTCCTTTCTTACATGTAATTCAGAATGGGTACTTTGCTCTCTTTTAAATTATTCAGGCACACACACAGGCACACAAAGAACCCACATCCACACACACACACACACACACACACACAGGAGTACCGTGATAGGTGATGCAGTCTCAAAAGAGTCACTGGTGATGACTGTCACTTGTGGTCCCATGGGTGGCTCCGTGGTCAGAGATTGGGATGTAACAGAGGAAGACTATTATTGTGATCTACTCAATTATTTATCTATGAATGAACTCAATACCCAGAGCAAGAAAAAGAACTTTGGTTGACATAAAGCATAACTGTCATATGCCCTAGCACAGATAAGGTGTCTATCTGTGTTTTAAACTCTCATAAATTGAAAGAGCAAATGATTAAAAGCTTTTACAAAGGCAACAAGTAATCCAATAATCTTGGATGCAGGATAATGAAAACATCTTATTTATGATAAATTACACTTTAAGTCTGCAAAAAGTGATAAAAGGCCCTGTGAACATCAGCTGTAACATTTCCACACTGTGTAAAGGTACCAACACTTGATTGCTCCTCCATTGTCTGGAGGCATGCCAGTGCTTATCTCACCTGCGTTCACTTTGTACCTCCCCCATTCGACTCATCTGACAGTGTGAGAGTGTATCTTTGGAGATAGCATCTCCAACCCGCCTAGCTTTGCTGGTGGGAACCAAAACGCTAGCTTTTATTTTAACCAAACTTCAGCCAAACAAAGCTCGGTGTATTCTATACACCTCGCCCCCACCATCAACACTATAACGCCTATTCAATAAGTGGATTTCTGCATTATAACCTCATGAACATTCCCAAAAAAACGAAGAGCCGTCATGAATGTAAGTGCCAGAGAAGGCATTTTTATCCCATGTTGTGTTTACATACTAGCAGAACCACCTTTGATGGGATTAGAATCACTAAAGATGTGCTTTAGCTGGCCTGGGAAGCTGCTAGCAGGGAGAATGTGCAGGGATTTATGCATTTTTGATGCAGCGTGGGGAGGAGTGGAACTCTGAAAAGGCTGCATGACCTACTTAGAGAGCCGTGGAATTCAGACGACTCGTCATGCCACAAAAAGAGAAAAATCTCTCTCACTCTCTGTATGTGTGTGTCAGAGAGATGTATGCAAAGTGTTCTCTTGCGCATGTTCTTTTCTGCCTGCTGGTGTTTGTGTGCGAGGGGACGTGTCACACACACACTCACACAGACACACAGGCAGTAAATTCTCTGTCTCTCTTTTTTTTTCTTCCTTTCTTTCTTTACTTTGCATTCCTGCTCCATGGGCTGCATCTTATTTTAAGCCTTTTAGTCTGTTTTATTTAAAAGCCTCTGTAATGAAGAGCCTTCTGACATTCTGCAACACTTCTGCCCACAACCCACTGAGAGATGGCATCTGGCAGGCTGCAGACATGTGCACTCACACACAGGTTTACTTTTATCCACACAAGCACGAGACCAACAGCTTTTCCCTCTGTCCCCATCTTAGGGAAAAAATACATTTTCTTTGCGACATGGCCTTGTACACAAATTAATTTTCTTTTGCAGTCTGGCCCCTTCTCTCCCTCCTCTCAATCACCTCTACTCTCTCTCTCTCTCTCTCTCTCTCTCCCTCTTTCTCAGTAGCTATGGCAACACAGTGTTGTACGTCAGCTTCTCAAACGAGACGGCATTGTCCGATTGCTCGTGCTGTGACATTCCTGCTTTACGGTCACCCTGTAGGGTGAGAAAGAGAAACTCTTTCTTATTGCTCTTATGTCTTTCCAGTCACCTCAATACAGGCCAGTCAATAAGCGATTCATTAGAAACGACAAACACTCACAGTCGATGCCTTCAACTAGAGTGTTCATTTGGCCCGGAAATTAGCTATTGTGAGACAAGTCGACCACCTGGTTGGATGGTGTGTGTGTGTGTGGTCCGTGTGTGGTATGCTTGTAGCTCATGGTGATTGATGAATGTTTGCGGACACTGTTGGCATGGCTCCCAGTCTGGTTAAATAAGCACTGGTTGATGAATCCCAGGGTGCATGTTGTTTGTTTGTGTGTGTGAGTGTGTGTGTGTGTGTGTGTGTGTGTGTGTGTGTGCATGTGCTGGAGACAGTGAGTGCATGTGTGCTGGTGAAGCCCTGCTGGTCCAAAGTAGGCACACACAGGTTAGTGTCTGGTCCTCTGAAAAAGGTCCAAAGTATTTCAAGTTGTCGCAATGTGCAATGTTGTTTGGGGGGGTTTCATGCTGTCAAGCAACAGACCAATTTTGCTTTAAGTTTTGGCGAGTTTTGTGACATTCCCAGGAAAAAAATAAAGTACTGCCCATCCTGTTTCCCTGTATCTATTCATTTCACTTGGATGTCATTATCATTTATCTTCAACAGCTATTCTGCAACCCCCTGTACTCTCCTGTCACTGACTATTTAATACATTTTCAGCTAATGTTAATGATCGATAAGCAGATTTGCTTGCCGTGTTATGCCAGTCCACTCTTTCAAGTACCCCCTGAAAAATATGGTTAGGTGATTAACTAAGACATTAATTGGACTGAGTACTGCTACGTTAACATTCAACGATGTGAGAATAATGCAATTCTTAGAGAGAGAGAGAGAGAGAGAGAGAGAGAGAAGGGATGAATGAGAGGTGGGAAGTGATAGGGGAGAAAAAGGGCAGCTGGTGAGAGCTAAGGAAGAGAGAGAAGAAGAGAGGTGTGAGTACAGCGACTGAGAGACAGAGAAAGAGTGTGAGTGAAAGAATGAGAGGGAAAGGATGATGTTGTTAATGAAATGGAGAAAGACGTAGTGGTGGGTAGGGAGAGAGGAAGAGAGGTTTAGAAAATGAAAGAGAGGTCCCAAATCCAAACAGAGACTAGGCCGGGATTCCTGGGAGGAGGCGTTCTGCTGTAACAAGATTGATGTGCGTGGACAGAAGAATCCCTAGGCAGAGAGGGACAGCCTGCACTGTGCTCTGCTTTATCCTACTTAGTACACGCACACGCACACACACACACACACACACACACACACACACACACACACACACACACACGCACAGACCTCCATGTACCCACTCATCCAATATGACAGACAGTTTTTGAATCCTGGTCCACAGTCCACCATGCCTACACTTCCCGGACTCCCATCTGTCTTGGGTGGAATAAAGACAGGTGCTGCTCTTCTCTCTGCCTTGCCATAAAAGTTGTCAGTAGATGGTCCTCCTAATTTGGAGAAGGATGAGTAATCTGCCAGTGTTTGTCCTTTCAGAGTTGACTTAAATGTCAACAGCAATATTTGCCTTTTCCCACTCTCTAAATGGCTGTTATTAGAAAACCAATAGTAGAAAGGAGAACTGGCAATGTCATCTGAACACACAAGCTCAAACGGGACTTGTGTTATGATTGTGGTTGGGAAAAGTGCCCTTTCAGAAGACAATGTCATACTGAATCTAAAATTATTAACCTCCATTATGTGTTACATGTTAGAAATTAATGAAAAGATCACGCCAAAATGATTGACAGGTGAAGAGCACAGCAAAACAAAGTTAAGTGTGAGATCAAGTGTGGTGCCTCCTTCCTTTCCTCCCTTCTTTTAAGCATGACAATTATCCTTCTTCAACCTTCAGGGTGTCGATTTCACTGTACATATAAAAAGCAGTTTACTAGTCATGGAGAATACTACACAACCTGTGAAAACTGTATAATGTGATTAATAAAGTGCTAAATCTAAAAAATCTGTCAAATGTTTTCTGTGGCTCTGGAGGAGCTTTGTAAAGTCTGAGAACACAAACCTGATGATGTCAGCAGGGTTATCTCAGCTTGGGCTATACATTTATAACAAACATGCATTACAAACTTGGGGGGAAGGAGCTTAAAAGACATGAGTATTTTTGTTTTTTTTCAGGCAGGGAAGGTCGAATGAAATAACCCATCTAGTTCCATCAGGGGAATTGTAGAATCCTTTACAGCTTTGATTTTGACCAATTTTAAATCTGTGTATTTGAGTCAGCTTGCTAAGTTGCTGGGCTACTCTGAAAAAGAGGTTTATATTTTCCAATCTTAAACATAATTTACTTTACAGGCCATACAGATACTGATTTAATGTCCAACCAAAAATATTGAAAGTAAATACAGTACATTTACAGTTTGTTCAATATTAACATTCTCAAATTTTTTTATTCAATTTCAATACAATTTCCAGTATTTTACTAATATAACATAAGGAGATAAGGATGCACACACTCATTTTGCAGGTATAGTGTCATGACTCACGAGGGACTCATGTTGGACTCTTTGTGTTTTTAGACTGTTTTATTTTGAAGTCCCTTTTGTTCAGTTCCTGCTCTTGTTTCTCCTTGATTGTTTTCACCTGTGTCGTGTTTCTCACCTGCACCTGCAGATTCCCTCGTTTGTGACTTCCCTATATATATATATATATATATATATGTATATACTGGCCCCTTTTCTTTGTTCGGTCACCCTTGCTGATGCACCTATCACTGTGTTCCTGATGTCCTTGTGTTCATGTTACCTTGCTATCTGCATTTGTTTTTCCCTGTAGCTTTTGTTACCTGTACCCTGGATCCTCTGTTTGTAAGTTCATTTTTCATGTTCAATAAACCTTTGTACTGCTGGAACCTCCTTGTCTGTCTGCACTCGAGTCCTTTCCCTGCTGCCTAATGCACAGCCGTAACGTAGCTTGACATATGCTTTGTTGCTGAGGTTTCAATGAGAACGTTGATGGCACTTTCATATCTGTCCATTCAATATAAGGCTGCAGCCAGCAGCTGGTTAGCTTAGCATAAAGACAGGAAACAAGGGCTAATAGCTAGCCTTGCACTTTACTGGTTGCCTGGCAACTTTAGTACTGACAGACTCTAGGAAGTGATAGCATCCAGCCAATAGATAGTCCGGCACATAACCCACAAATGATCGTTTTCACACTTAAAACAATAAGTTTCAAAAGATACAAATGTTCACTAGTGAGATTGAGAGGTGCTGGTTAGGCCTTTTTGGATACCCTTGTATGAAGCCACTATTTTCTGATCCAACTCTAAACAAGAACGTGAATAGTGTATTTCTCAAAATGTTCAACGGTTTCTTTTAAAATAACCAGCAGGACATGCAAACCAAGCCTTAGAAAGTCATCATTCCATCAGATGCTGCTCTATTGAGCAGCAGCTGCTGATGGAGGCAGTGACGGTCTTGTTTCTGTGTATTTCAAACTGATATAAAATGTTTTTTCATCTTTCCTCCTGAGTCTCTTCATTCTTGCAGACAGCATTATGAGGTAAACAGGCAGGAAAGGGATTATAAAAGGTCGAGGCAGTGCCTTTTTTTAAAAATGTGAATTCTTTTTTTAAAGCAGAGGGCAGCGATATCCAGCAGGACCTGTATATTTATGCTGGAAGAGTTTTCATAAAGATTGAGGATGGGGGGGAGAGAGAAGGGATTAGATTTAACCTTTCTCAGAGTTGTCTATAATGCTTTAATATCCCTAATTGACAAGAAATATGAGGGATTTTATGTGCTCCCTTGAGTTTATAAGCTGCTTCAGTTGAGGAAAACTCAAACATAATCTAAAAAGTATCTTAAAGGGTAGCAATGTTTCATTTTGGGTCATGTCAGTGATAAAACATTTTTATGAATGCCTTGAGTCAAAATTGATTGTGGAGCATTTTTGTAGCAGCAGATACAATAACTCTCCATACCAACAATATTGAGGAGGAATCACTAACAGACTTTCAAAGATCTACAGAGATGGAGACAGGGGCATGGAGTTCTCTACCACCAAAGTGACTCTAAACCCAGTGCTGCACTCAGTAACTACTGTACAATTATCCAAATTTACCTGCCTTTGTCTCACCTTTCTCTTTTACCTGCCCTGCTTTACTGGATTCATTCATGGGAGAGAGTGGAGGACCTTCGGGGCCAAGAAACAATTAACTTGATAATGGACTCTCCCTTTTTTTTCCTTCAGACTCTTTCCACACCCCTCATCTCTGTCTTTATCAGTTACTAGTTGGTTAGATAGCAGGAGCACCTCCAATCGCCCGGAGCTTTTTCTTAAATGTAAAAAACCCCCAACACATTTATTGGACCCTTGTGTTCAAATTCTGTTGGGCAGGTATGAAAACAACCTTTTTTGTCATTCACGAGGGACTCAAACTCCTGCCATTATACGCAGTGCATTAACTTTTTTTACTCAAGTCAACTTGGATGCAAAGCCTGTAGAATATTTTGTATAAAATCTGAAGCTGCCAGTAACTTAGCCTGGTTTTAGCCCTCTAAATCATGGCCTTTATATTTGATCTTTTTCAGCAATTCAAATGTCTCACTCATTCTTGGCCATTACCCTCATTGAAAAAGGACAAAGACTTAAGCTATGCTAGTGGCTGAAGCTGTACATAGGCTGTAGACAGACCTGTAAGCTGACTAATAACTAAATATCTACCTATTTCTACTTCTCTTCTGTCTGTCCAGTGTCTCCTCAGGGGCCGATTGGCTTGTTTCAGTGGGATTACACTTTGGTCTGCCCCCCTCACTGGTTAGTGCAACATGTTCCAGATGTTGTCAGGCCTTGTCAAAAGCACAACAACCTGTAATAGGCTTAACACAGCATCTGCTTCTTGCATAGCACAGATTGCTAATAAAGGTGCAATGTGTTCGCTGTGATTTTAGTACCACTGGCCAATTTGAGCTTATCTCAGATTCATGAGTGAGCCGATGTGTGTTTATGTGTGCATTTGTTTATGATTGTGTTTTGGCAGGCTTTTCCTCGTCGGATGATTTATCAAGTGTGTGTGTGTGTGTGTGTTTTGAGAATAAGTATGAGCACGGGGAGTCATGTGTAAAAAAGAGTGAAAAAGAGACCTGTCACCACCGAAGATGCTTCCAACGTGCCATCATGGTTATTCTGGTGGCCATCTGAGCTCTCCAGAAAGCGAGGGATAAATTGAGTGCAATAACAAGAGCCGGACTGCAGGGAGAGAGGAGATGGAGGGCAAACAGCCATCAGCTTGAGCAGCCCAGTCATTCTGTTGCAGTGGATTTTAAAGGCCAGTCTCTCCCCAGACAAGTGGTGGGTTCCATTTTTTCCTCTCTGCTGCAGACATACAATGTGAAGGAAAACAGACTGGAGGGGAGGACAACTCCATCACTCCATCACTCCTTCCTGCTCTCAATTTTACTTCATCCACTCTCTCTCAATCAATGTGTACTCCCCTCATATACTCTGGGGCCCGCTGTCTAAATGCTACCACAAGGAGCCTTGCTGCATACGCATACTCGGCACCATCCTCACCTCTTCTTCCTCCCCTTCTCGATCTTTTGTTACTCTTTTTTTCTCCAAGTATCTCACCTAGAGCTTTGTCTATTGCTTTTTACATTTGTTCCTTAAGTCTGTGAATGACCTGACATCCATGTCTTCTTGGTCATTTAGAGAGAGAAAAGGCATAGAGGGTAATATGTTACACCCCAGTGGACCTCTCAATTGCCTAGGGGCTCATTGATGGGAAACAAATAGCTCCAGCTTCTTAAAGATCTTATGTCTCTTTAAGGATGGTGGCAGGCAAGATGAGGCTGAAGAGTGTTGACCTTAATTGACAAATAAATGACCCCAATGAACTCAAGGGAGCCTTCTTTATCAAATTCCTATCGATACACTGTTAGAATAATCAAATATACTCTAGTCAAATAGTTAAACTTTACTAAATTCTTGCAGACTGATTCACATACTCACCAGACCCCTTTTGTTCTTCCTCTTCCGACAGAATTTGGTATTGACAGCCAGGACAGAGTTTAGAGGATTAGTTGGGTTTGTACATCGGGAAATAGATAATCTCCTTTAGATCTGCCCTATTGGTTGCACCCTGCTAACTCTATAGGGCTTTATAATGCCAAGCATATGTTTCAGCAATCGCTGGATTCAGACTGGCTCACATTTCCTCTCCTGGCTTGTAGATGTGGAGGTAATTCAATGAGGAGTGTATGCAGGGGGCAGATGTAGCTGTTACAGGAGACCAGCCTTTTGCATCTCCTGCACTGCTGCTCAAAACATCAGGAAATGATTTAGAACGGATTAAAGGCAGCATGGATGAATACATGTGTACCTGGGGATGCCTGGAAAGTGGACGCCAACAGTGACAGTCTTGTATGTTTTGTTGACAGTGCAAAGATGTAAATTATGGCACTGTAAAGGGATTTACACTGACAAATGTGTGTAGCTCCTGGAAGTAATGTTTTTTATTTATTGTTTTTCATACTTTTATAGGCAGAGTGATGTATTGAAGATGATGTACGAGAAGGAATCTTTTTCTCAAATCAGTGTTTATTCATTTGTGTGTGTGGTGTCTCATGGTTGTCATATCTCCCTCACTTTGTTCAAGGTGTTTTGGTATATATATATATATATATATATATATATATATATATTCTCTTTATGCATGTATCCTCAGTATAGCATTAGCAGTGAAGTCAAATCTACTGACTAAAGACTTGGAAATAATTCTAAAACAACAGAAGCCAAGGGTGGAAGTCACAAAACTTCTGTTTAACAGGATGGAGAGAAGTACCACAAACATGTTCACACATATTTCTAATGTATATATAGTTTACAACCATGTGTAGATAACATCACATTATCTTAGTAGATGAGGTGACAACATGTTCACATCCACTCTTAACCTGTAAAGACACATTTTCTGTGGTGGGATTTTTGAGGGTTTTGTTGTCAATAATCACCTGTGCTGTTGGCCTTGTCATGAATAAGCGCAGTGTGTGAAGAGCAGATTGCTTCTGACACTAGATCAGGCTTTCCCTTCCCTATTATTCTCTGTTGTTGGTCTCTCTCTCTCACGCATATTCACACGTGTATGTCTGTGCAGTATTGGGCCTCAGGTTGCTGATTTGGGTGCAGTAATTTGCCATTAGAGGAGGGACAGGTGCAGCTGCCTCTGTTTGCAGCGCTAACAAGGCATTTCATCATGGTTAGCTCCAGCCCAGTGCTCTGATCAGCTCTTGTTCTTGACACAATATCACACACGTGCAGATACATATAGTACAGAGACACAGATAGTGCTGGTTAAAATTGAGGATTTGGGTTCAAAATCCCACATTGCCTTGTAAGTGAATGACATGATTAGCTTTGTGGCTGGCACTGTGTAGGGAGGGCAGGTTAATTTACCTCAGGAAATAATGCTTGGGTTTGAGTAATAGGTTAGTCTCAAGAAAGTTTGTCCCCAAAGATTTTATCGATATTGAGTTTTAAGATGTTCAATCAGAGAAAAAATCTCTAGCTGTTAAACTTATAGAAAACTATTTCTTAAACTCTGAAGATTTTGGATGTGTGTTTTGTGTCTTTTTGCTGAAATGTGCTTTGAAATTATTTTCAGAAAAAGGGCCACTGATGCATGCTGACCTTTAAAGATATGCTGTTTTCCAAGACGTTAGAATTTTGATTAAAAATATATAATCTCATGCAACAATGGAAATGCATTTCATTTTGACATTCCAGGGCATCTGTTTGCACACATTTAGCCTAATTGAGTGTGATTTATCAGTAGCACAATAACAATAGGCTAATGTCATAATAATAATAATGATAAATCAGTAAGGATGAGTCTCAGTAGCTTTGTGTAAAGGTCAGAGTAAAGGAAAGGTAATAGAGACAATGGATTGAGGAGAATTTGAAATAAACTCCTCCTTGGCCAGCTGTCCCATCATTAATATCCTCTAAATGATAAGGGTAGTGGTGCAAACTCACTGCACTGAAATGTCAAGCCGTAGAGGAGACATTTTGCAAAAATAGTAACAGTAATATGGCCTGAATATTGTAGCACCTGAAGTAAAACTCAAGTCAGATTCCAGTGTGTGTATGAATGGGCATCTTTTCTGTTCATGGATCTTCAACATTAGACATGGTTATATGCCTCCCTGGAGATTCCATCTCCAGGTTTTTCCGCCATTAGCCCTCACCCCACCAACACACAACCACACGCACACACCTTCTTTGGCCGTCTCCCAAGGCGGTCAAACAGATTACTACGGGCGTTAACCCCATCGATCTACTCCAAATGGCCTCCAAATGCCAGGAATTAGATTTCAGACTGGGGAAGAGGGAAATAAAGTGCTGTAGTATTTCTTGCTGCTCGACTTGGGAGTTAAGTGCTGCTATGCTCATTGTACCAGTTTTTCTACAGAACCTCTTTGTGTTTTTCAAGACGGTTATATTTGTCTTCCTTTATACCTTTGTTTAAAGCACATTTCTTGGAGAACCCAAATCCACACCTCTGTGACATTCAAAAATACAGTGTCTTTGTGCTGTTGAATAAGAATATTCAGGACTAAAGACTGAAAGAAATACATAGAAGGACAGAGTGGGTGGCTCATGTATGAAAAACTGACAAACGGACATGTAAAGATTTTAACTATAGTCTATGAGCTTTAGATTTGATATTGAAATTAATTTTTTTCTGTAATTGATGGTCTGTAGGCAAATCTGCAGGGCACTATGCAGCTGCTTAGCATCATGGAGAGGCACTGAATCAGCCTCACAGTCATGAATTACTCCATTGTGGGGTTATAATGGAGGGCAGGTTTATAACACTGGTTGACTCAGCTTTATTAGTGCGTGCTGAATGTCAGGCTGATACCTCTTCACTCCTGTCTTTCTCTCCCTCTATTCAACTGCTTGTTTCGCCCCCTTTCTCCGACCATCAACTTCACTATCTCCATGTCTTCATTCATGTGCCCCATTATATTCCACTGTCATTCTCCCCTCTATCCCACTTCGTCTATCTGGCATTAAGCTTTACAGACTCTCAATAGCTGAATAAGTATTGATTAATGTCTGAGCGCTTGTGCTACCTAATGAGAGGCTAAATATAACCATCGATATGCCGGCCGTGCCATGGCCTCCTCCCTCATCTAGCGCACAAAGTTTGGATAGTCAAATCGTTGGCATGACAACACACCAGTCAAGGCTCTGTGAGCAGTCACAACAGATTGTGTGCATGTGTGCCCTGCAAAAGTATGAGAGGATGAATGAAGCAGGGGGGGTGAACAGAGAGAGATAAAGAACAAGCAATTTCAAAAAAGAAATCACGATTTTTTTGACATTCTATGGACCAAATGATTAATCAGTTCATCAAGAAGATAATCGGTCGATTACTCTTTAACGATTGGAGAAAAAAATGGGTTATTTAACTTTAAATGCTTTAAAGCTGTTTTTTTGTTTCTTAAAAGAAAAACTGAAATTTTCACGGTTTATCAAATCCCAAAATATGGGAACACCTGGTTACACAGTGCAGTCACAGACCCTCTGAGTTTGGCTTAAAATAGCTTGCATGTGGACACACACACGTAGGCTGTCTGTTGTTGGGTTTCAAATGCTGTAAAGCGGTTTTATTTGCTGCCGTGGGAGCGACGAGCATAACCATTCTTTACCTCCTACACTACATTGTCACTCTCCGTAATAAATCAGCTTAAACCTGCAATATCACTCAGCTCTATTGTACTCACATTGACAAGTTTAGTTGCCCACATTTCTTTTCTGTTGCATGGTAACCAGTTGAGAGTCACAATCCTACCAGCCCACCTTGTTATGGCCAGCTGGAGAGAAATGAATGATAAGAGTATGCAAATGGGATATCTGCTATAATAGCCTGCTGTTTTATTCAGCTGTGTGGCCAGGATAAGGAATCCCCACTGTGTCTAATCACATCTTCTCCTTCTCATTTTACCTGAGGCATTTCCGCCGCAATCTAGTCTATATTTGACTGGCATTACAGCATACAATGTTCTCTATTGGCATGCGTATACGTGCACAGGGCAAAACCACATTTCTACTAGTAAGAGGTCTTCTACTTTCAAAATTGAAAGGCATTAAAACAAAATGAGTCTGATGACCTAAATCTTAGCACATGATCATATCTGACTGTGGAGGGGTGAGTGCAATGCTGGTAGATGGTTGTAGCAGCTCATGTGTGTTATGCACAAATAAATGTAGGGCTCTGAGACTCTCAGACCTTCCTCTGAAAACAATTGAACACACAAAAGAACACAAGATGTTAACACCTGCCATGCTCTTCATAAAGTTACCAACAGATCACAACACACTGTCCTACGTGTCCTGTTAGGAGTCTCAATCCTCAACATTCGATTTTCAGTTTTTCAATCTGCGTTGTGGAGGGGTCGGCTGTGCTGTTGTTCAGTGGGAAATCTCATTCAGTTGCCGGCTGATGGCTAACAAGGTCAAATAACTCTCCAGATGAGATGGACTCTGTCAGAAGGCACAAACACACACACCACCTGCCATTCAGTCATTCAGTACTTCTATCTGTCGCCGCACACAGGAACACATCCTGAACTGAGTGGCAATAATAGAAGACTGAGGGGGGAAGTGTTTACTGCTGATAGGAATATCATTACAAACTGTGGAAATCAGGGAATCACAGCAAAACCAGTTAGCCAGCTCATGTAGCAATCAATACGAACCTACACTCTCGTCTCTCATTTCTCTCTCTCCCCCTCCCTTTCGCACACTCTTTTCCTCCGGTTGCTATAGTGACGTGAAATGGCTGCATTCTACAGCACTTTATCAGAGCGGGGGCCGGTTCTTGCCGCCTGTAAGATACATTGTTTTACATGATGCTTTCAAAACACACACACACACACACACACACAAAAGGCTACAATTACTGTGTGATAGCATGTGTCACGGCTCTTAGAGAGATAAGTTCAATGTTATTTAAATGTCACATTGTTTTTCATGAACCGTCTGCAGTGCAATGCTGTTTTTGTAGTCCATCCATCACAGTATGTCGATGTATAATGACTCTGAGCACAGCAGTTTTTTGGACAGTTGGTAAATATTGATTCATGGACTGACTGAATGGCTCACAGATTAGGGTATCAACTTATTGTCCTGATATAAATGATCAGAGAGAATTTAGAATTTATCTATAACCTATAGTTGCAGCAGAGGTTTGCAAAGCCGAGTTAACATCTGATTTTTCTCTTGTGTGCCAGCTGCATGGTAGCCCAAAACCTAAAAATCGAATTCTATTTCCTCGCTTGCTCTTGCTCAACTCTCATCTTAAATTCATATGTTTCTATCTTTTTTGTCACTTATTCCTTCTTCCTCCCAAAAACTTATCAAAATGTCCGTTCTCTCTCTTTTCCTTGTGTCTCTCTGTCTACCTCTTTTCCTCCTTTATCCTTGCTCTCACCTCAACCTTTCGCCACCTCTCTCTGTGTCTGCAGTGTGACAACGCCAAGGGGCTGAGGGCCTTCTTTGATGCCATATGTTACGGTCCCAAACACCTGATGATCTTTGGCGGTGTTTGCCCCTCCGTGACCTCCATCATTGCAGAGTCCTTGGAGGGCTGGAATCTGGTGCAGGTAGGGTTTGTTCTGTATATGTCATCATGTGTGTGTGTGTGTGTGTGTGTGTGTGTGTGTGTGTGTGTGTGTGGGTGTGGTACACAGCATATATGTACAGTGTTTGTGAACTCTGCATGCTGTTGTGTCAAGTCTGTCAGTAGGTAGAATGGTACTTAAATACCATGTAAATGCACTTATACATAGTCTATGGCTTCCTCTTGTTTCTATCAAAAAACCTGAATTTGATACTTAATTGAGTTTCAAAAAAAATCCTGGCTCTTAGATTTGCGGTGTGCAGATAGGTCTTGGGATTTTATAGGGGTTCCGACTCATGGCTTAATCCTTCATTAACCTTGCCAGGGTGAATGTTTAATTGGCCTTGCTCTAATCCGTAGAATCCTCCTTCATTTTACAATCTGAGACAGAGTCAAATTGGTTTAAACCCATTGTACAGTATAGCACTTGAAATCAGTTGTTAAAAATGTGCACTCAACTTCCAACAAGCACTTGGACTTGTATATGAAGGAAAGCATATTATCATATCATGACTGAGGACTTGCAGTGAAATGATGTTTCATGTGGCACACATGCTCTAGCTGAAATTTACTTTTGGGGTGTTTTGTCTTTGGTACGAGCTAATAAAAGTGTTACTCAGTCCAATCAATGTTAATTAACTACTAGACATTCAGATTATAGATTTCCCCATTCAATTATACTCTTGCTTGCTAAATGGCATTTTCTGCCATTAACAGTAGAGCTTTATAATTGCTCACTGTAGGCATCAAACACCACTCATCCTTGCATCTGGTAAACTTTCGACCCCCTGAGTTATTGCTTGCAGTTTCTTTGACTGTGTGCCGTACTGCAGTACCAAAGAGGGGAAATGCCTCTTTCCAAAGAATACATTTCATTTGCTGTGAACCCTACAAAGGTTATCGGGCACAGATAAGAAAGGAGTGATAGCATAATTCAAGAGGCTGCATTTTGAACTGAATCTGACATTATGTGGCATATTTCTTCAGCTTGCAATTACTGTGAATCTGCTGCTTTTCATGTCAGGGTCACTCAAGAGTGAAAAGATCGGCAGGATGAGGGAATGAAAGGATGAGACATTTTTTCTGTTCACTTCTTTTCGGTGGTAATGATCTCCGTCTAGAAAGAGGGGTTCAAGTCATAGTCAGATTTGAAGTGCTTTTAAGTATTTGTCTCGGTGGTTTGTGTGTGTATGCTCTCCTCCCCATTTATGGGCTTGTGTGGCAGTGATTACCTGTGAGAAGTGCAGTAGCAATCTTCTGCTCTGCAGAACACTCTGGTACAATATGTTCCCCAGAGCACTTTACCAACCAGGCTCTTTTCG
This sequence comes from Nannoperca obscura, assembly GCA_036024295.1. Taxonomy (NCBI): domain Eukaryota; kingdom Metazoa; phylum Chordata; class Actinopteri; order Centrarchiformes; family Percichthyidae; genus Nannoperca; species Nannoperca obscura. The sequence continues at coordinate 24,509 of JAVQJL010030099.1, read as the reverse complement.
CTGTTAATACACAGACCAACACCAACAAATTCATTCCAGTCTGATCCCATAAACACATTGTGACGCTGCCTGAATACAAGACAGCAAAGGATTGTGGGGAAAAATGTAAAGGTGAACGGCTCAGAAAACACCTTGAATGTACCTGTGTTTAAATAATATGCCTTAAGATTACACACTTGTATTCAGTGCCAAGGGTAACTGTTGTCGCTGTTGCCACAAGCCATTGAATCATCAAGCCATTGAGTCATCTCAGAGTCATCTCAGACATAATTATCTGTCATTACATGTGTGTGCATTTGTCTATGAATAATTGAGAGTTAGTTGAGAGTAGTTCCTGTGTTGTTATATTTCTGGTGTGGAACTGTACAATATCAGATGCTGTCTTCTGAGATGCAAGATGTCTTTGCAGATTTGAGCTACATCCTCATCAGAGTATGACTCACCAATCAACTATAATGTGCACTGGACAGACACATGAGTGAATGTAGACAACACAACCAGATAGCTTTTGGTTGTTCTATGGAGTTGGTCCTTGCACTTGCCAGCCTCTACTGAGGCCACTGACGTGTGACATGTTCCTGCAGAATGTGTTTGTGTATGTGGGCATGTGTGTAACTTTCATCTTCATGCAATTGTTTATATTTGTATGGAAGTGTTTGTATGCTTAAGTGTTTTTTTAAAAATGAGAGACAGACAACTCTCTGCTTTGGCAACAGCTGTGGTGAGAGGTAGTTTGCCATTGCTTCAAGCTAGAATAATGTTTTTGTCTGAAGAAGGGAATGAAGAGAGGGACTGAAAGGGAGGGTGTGAGATGAGGAGGAGCCTTCCCTAAACCAAAGAGGAAGAGAGAGAGGGAAGGAGAGATGATTGGAAGTTTTGAATACTGTACCTCACCACTTTTAGCATGCCACATCATCGTGCCCTGCATATTTATTACCCAGCCCTGGCAGCCCGCCTGTAAGACTTGAGTTAGTGTTGAAGGAAATAGAACATTTTTCATGATGATTTTCTGGGCTAGGCTAAACAAGCTCATCATTTCCACATCAAAACAGGGAGCTTGCAGATACTATCTTCAGTAGAGATAGCGGAGAGAACCACCACTCCTGGAGAAAGCTTAATCATAGACCCATAAAAATAGCTTTCAATCAGTGTTGATGCCTAATGAAGTCGGCTTTGAAAGGCTCAACAAAAATAAACCCGTTCATTACGCTCTGTGCACATACTTGAATGCACATACTCATACTTAAAGCAGGGCAGGTTTTAGAAGTGTAGTGTAAGTGGCAATGTTTTTGTACTAAAAACCAGTAGCCAACATTATTTTATTATTATATTATTAAGGTCTCAAAAGAAATGTGTCCTGAACTGACTCATGTCTCGTGATGCTATTGAAGTGGCTTGTTTGTCCACTTCCTTCCCTGAGCAGATCTGCTTGGCCTTGTACTTGCAGACACATTTTGTAATGCAGTACTGTACATGTGCTAAAATGACTGCCCGAGCAAATTAAAATGGTGGATCAGAATGTTACCAGGGCCAATGGACAGATGGCGAGGAGCGGATTGAGGGGGTGATGGAGGAATAGACAGACAGGAGCTGACATAGACTGTAAGAGCATAAAATTGAAATCCAAAGAAACAGGGCAAGACGCAGCTGTGGTTGTGAGCTGCCATCAGCCACAAATGCCACTGATTGCTGTGTTTTTATTTCCGCAAGACAATGAATGTTGAAGCTATCCTCTTGGCAGCCATCTTGGTCCGTGATTAATCTTGTGTTCTCCTCACCATGATGTTAAATAATTCCAGAAAGCGTTTGGCGAGCTTTTTAAATACTTGCTGGCACAGGTGTGTGTCCCCAGACAACATGCTGTGCTCTCGTTTGCCCCTTTTTCTTAACTTACGAGAGGTCCTTTTCCATTTCCACAGCAGTGGTGTCTATTTTCTGTAAATGGCTCATTGAGTCAGGAAATAGCCCCAACCCACCCTCTCGCCAGTTGCTGGCCCCTTCTCGCTCACCAATTAGGCCTATCAGTGCTAGCACTGTTCATTTTCAGCCATGTCAAGTGTGTAATGAAAAATTATGCTTCCCGATCATTTTGCCTCTTGTAATTTGGAAGAGAAGAAGAAGACAAGAGAGCGTTATTCCTACAAAATTGATACTTTGTAGAAGTGGACTTACATTGGAGAAGGCAGGGGTTTTGTGTCATGGCAGTATTTCTTTCCACTGTTAAAATAGTACAGAAAATAGGCACTTTCACTTTTGAGATAGCATTGGAAAAAAGAGTGAATATGATTTTAAAACATTCTATTGATACAAAACTGAAAATGCTGACTTTACTTGTGAGTCTGTGTGATAGCTTAGATATTTCCAGGTGTTGTGTCGCTCAATATAAAGTGTGCAAAACTTTAGCACCAAATCTCTGATTCATTTATCTTTTAGGGACACTGAATAATGAAGTCAATATATAGGCGGAGGGAAAAGTGGAATGCATGTTCTCAAAGTATTATGGTCAAGACCTGGACATAGAGCTAATATTTGCCTGTTTACCAAACCCATTTTTCTTCAGCACTTCATGTATTGATCCTCGATGCTTCATTAAACTAGGCAATTTAGGGAGAGCAAAGTTGCATCTCTGTCTCCTTCCAGTGAAGCCTCCACCAACTCTTTAGGCTCTTCTTTTTCCCATTTTATTTCACTCTCCCTGAGTGCTACACTGGATGCTTCAATAAAACATGTGGCGCCTAGCACTGCAGCATTCTGCCTCACTTACATCAAATCTTCCTGTGTACTGTATCAATATTTCATCACTTCCAAAGTTTAGGCCACAATCTCAGAGTACAAGGGCAAGGATGGTGTGAGCATCACACTAGATCATCATATAGCAACATTATGAGTAAAGTTAATACTCAACTATTGGTGCTGTGTGAGTGAGTTTGTGCTGGTTTGGCTCTGTGGGCAACTAAAGGTCATATAAACATTTAAAAGGTTAAATCACTTTTCATCTTTGGTTGTATGTGTATTTATGTATGTATGTACTTAGTACCAGGTGCAGTCCTCTGGATTAATGGTTTAATTGTTCTCTGTCTGTGAGTGTGACTCAGGACAGGACCAGAGGGAATAAGAAAAGATGCTTAAGAGAGGCAATTAGGCCTGAATCTTTCCCAGGGGAAAACAAGAAACCTAAACCAGTACAACCCTGGATTAACAGTTATTTCACAAACTCGCTGGAGAAGCACTTGATGTCACTGTTGCTTTTTAATGTGCAGAGACTTGATTTGTTCATGTTATCCATATTTTTAGGGGCCCTATGTGGAAAATGAGTGGGAGAACAATTCAACATCCTTTTTATGGGTTCTAAATTCATTCTAGATTTCTCGGACGGACTGCTGATGAAGTTCAACAAGGCACATGTTGACATTTAAAGCAACGCTAATTCTAAGACAAATGAGCCTGCTGCACAGATGTAAAAATAGGAAGATTTCAATGTTTTCTCGTTGAGTCTATCACCATTACTCTCTCTTTTATCGCTGAAGGCAGAAAAAGATGCAGAAAGAGGCAGAAGAAGGTATTAATTATATGCTATTCTGTGCAATCAGACAAATGCTGCCTGCACTTGTAGAATGCACCAGAATGTACTTTAAAGCTGAGCTCACACGCTGTTATACCTACTCACAGTGCCGAATGCACGCCATTTGACAGGAAACAGTAATTAGCTAATTAGCAACATTTGTCAAAAACAAGTCGTCAATGGGTTGCAAATGTTGGTGTCACATGTTGAATAAACATGCTAGTTCGTAGGCACTCAAAAAGAACAAGAGCTACGACAGAACATTTTTTTCTGTCTCTGTAGGAACAACAAATGGAAACAGTTTCTCATTCTTTCTTTTTACCACTGAGACGTCTCTTTGACACTAAGCTCTATGAGACGCATTCAAAAGGAATACAAGATGAATACACGCTGAATTCCACCCCTATCTTTCCCCCAGTAGCTTTCTAGAGGAGGGCAAGTAAAAAGAAAATTAGTGTGTCAAAGTCACAGCACTAATGATGGTGCTGGACCTGCCAGCCACAAGCAACAATAAACAAACTAGACACATTAATAGTTCAAACTTCTTTTTGATGTTCCGCACAGGGACATTATTGTACACAGCCATATTGTGAATTCCGTAAGACATGTTTTTTTGTTCCCCCAAACTCTGGTTCTTTTCACGTTTCTCTCTTTTCTCTATTTGGGTTTCCCAGCTTTGATATTCCTTATTTAGGTCACAGAGTCTATAACACTTTGAAAAGCTAGCTGGGTGTACACAACGTTTAGTTTCTAGAGGATAAAAAAAAATAATTTACTGTAAGAAATGAAGCTCAGAAGCACATAGAGCTTGACTAGGCTATAGTTTGGAAATACATCATTTTAATCAAGCTATTTTGCCATTTGAATTAGGCTACTAGATAACTATTTTTGCACTGAAGATGAGTCAAAAAGAAATCATAAGAGAAAATGTATAAGGGAGCAGGAAAGAAAAATTAGTTGGAGGCACACAGTGGAAAACAAATCAGAGGAAGAAACGATTAGGTAAAACAGACAAATATAATTTGAGAAATAGCAGGAGACTGCACTGAATGATTGTTTGAGAAAGTCAGACCAGAGCTTCCCTGCACACATCAGCTCCAGAACATCAGGGATACAACGAATTTCACATCAGAAGTGCAAATGAAGGAGCTCCACTCTGATCATAGTTATGTTAAACTTTAGACACCAAATAACTTTGTATATGTGAGAAGAAAATGTGTGCTTGGGTGTAAAGAAGAGAAACACTTGTGGCTTGTGACATAAATGGAAGACAATGCAACTTGTTACTCTGTAATCATATGTCTACAGGTTTAGACCAGGTTATTCAAAGAGTTTCTGTTTTATTTGAAAATAAGTAAAATGATCCAGTAATTCTAAAAGAATTTGCAGACATATGTATTTTATTCTGTCCTCTCCTGTTAATCATCTTGCAACCCCTCAGATTTATCTTGTTACCTAATGCCGGGGTCCTGATCCCTGGGTTGGGAACCCCCTTTAGATAGTAATTTACACAATAGTTCTATCTTTGTTTTACAGTGATGGTTTATGTGACGCAGATTAATAGATTGGCTGTGAGAATTAGTTGTGAGATGCAGTTAACTGACAATTTGTTAGCTGATATTGCATCGCTCAAGTGAACCAGTTCTTTTTAGATGATTTTGAGTATTTTAATGTCTGTACAGATCATGTTCAAACCTGAGTGAGTCATTTTCTCTTTTCAGTAATGTCTGAATACGCTTCATCTGATCTGTATTGCAGCATTACATTGCCAAAGAGCTTTTACAAAACCTCGAAAGACTACCCCATTCACCTTCATCTCAATTTTTTTCCCAATATAGGGACATTTTAGAATCACAGGGCTGGGTAGCTTATCAATCCCAAAAATTTGTATCGGAAACAGGCTTCTCTGAAGCCGGCTTTAGGAGGATCCTTTGAAACTATATCAAAAACAAGGGCGGACTCACTGAGCAATTGGACATCAAAGAGGACCCGGCTCCATTACAAGCCATTAAAACCATAACAGCTACTTGGAAAGGGTGAAGCTTAGAGGATCGATAAGGGGCAGTTTAACTGTCTGACACAGCTCACTAATATCTGAAACATCAACTCCCCTTCAGAGAGAGAGACAGAGGAAGTCAGAGATTAAAAAAAGAGTTAGAGAAAAAAAAGATGAGGACAAACTTAATGGGTGAGAGAGAGGAAATGGAAAGAGAGAAAGACTTCATTACAGAGTGCTTTCCATTCTTCCCATTGCTCCTCCTTGTCTTCCTTCTCTCACCCATCCCTGCTGCACAGTATACATGCACAGTAATGATGTAACCTGATTTGCACAGTAGATTGGCCAATAGGATAATTCAAACTCTGTACACACACACTGACACACTATCCAACTACACGGGAGGATAGGCATCATACTCTAAAAGCATTACCGAAATACTGGTTCAACTTCCCAAAAAACAAGTTTCTATATTTTACAGTAATTCCAAAATGTTACTGTTAAATGTATTTACAACAACATGTAGCACTGATGTCTGTATTTACCCTAATTATTCTAACTACACTTGCCTGAACTGTTTAGTGTCTCGAATTGCATCCGTCTTAAAACTGATCAAAGTGTTTTGTGTGTCAAACACCAGATCTCAACAAAGAAACACACTCTCCACCTCCTTACTTGATTAGATTTCTTTTCGTCTTTGTCACCCTTTTCCATCTCTCTCTCCTCCCACACGATCCTCTTTCCCTTTATCGGGGCATCAGAATGCGGAAGCGTTAAGCCTCCTTGAGGTTGATACTGAGCTCAATGCTATTTTCATTCCCTGTTCAATACCTCTCTTTTAGTCTGCAGCTGCAAATGGAATCCTGTATGATAAGTGGTGATAAATGATAATGTCACTCTAGCTTCAGGCAACATCAACTTAGTCTCTAAAGACATACAGTAATCTCTATGCAAATTGATATTAATACTAAAAGAAAATAGAAATTCTAACTTGTATGAGTCTGTAAAAATGTGTATGTATGTTTGTTTTTATGATCCATAATTTTGTATCTCAGTAACCATAGCTGATTTCAATTGTTGATCAATGTTTCAGTTATGTCTTGTCAAAGTTGCTCAGTTAAATTCCAATCAACAAGTCATAACTATATTAGATTTATCACATATTGATGGGAAATGTAATGTTATATATTCAGCTATTCTTGTGCATCTCTGTCACAGCATTCTAGGGATGGCAACGTTGGCTGGTTCACCACTTTGGTCCAGACTGAAATATCTCAACAACTATTCGATAGATTGCCATACAATTCCGTGCAGTCATTTACGTTAGCGACAGGACTTCACAGGACAAAGCCTTCTGACTTTGGTGATCAATTTCATTTTTCTAATGGATTCATTGGCCTGTATAAATTACCCATACCTTCAGTTTAAAATTATTTTCAATGAAAAATGAAGAAGACACTTTTTAAACTAAAAGAGCAGGTGATTTAAACTGATTAGAATTTTCACATGATGAAATTAAAGTAAATGATAGGGCAGTTCAGAATATGCATCCACAAAAATTGCTCGCAAGGTATGATTATGAAACCCTCATACTGTAATATGTTAAAGTATTCGAAATATGCAAGAGGCAAATTGGGTAACACTTTACAGTCCCCTTATTTAGCATGTTTAAGTAGTATAAATGTATGAACATGTAATAAATGGATTATAACTAAAAACACTGAACATGTTCTTAAAGCTACTTAACTACATTATAGTGTGTTATTAACAATCTATTAAATGTTTGTGTATTGCTAATAAGTGCTAAATTGGATGACCTGAAGTAAAGTGTTACCACAAAATATATATTTTAACAGCTCTGATCTTTTTCATTTTAAAAAGTTCTAATCTAAGGTGTGGTCCTGGCCTTGTGGTTAACTCCAATGTCCTTGTTTTAATTCAAGAGCATATAATTAGGGTCAGTAACAGTGATTTTGAAATACAGAACGTTCTGTTGGTAATTTGTAGATTAAATAAATTGTTGCCTTCCCAGAAGTTGCTGTTTTAAAGATATGTGGATTTTGTGTTCTCTCCATTCCACTTTGTCTCTTTTTGTGACCAGTGGGTAAATTTGACCTGATTTACAAGACTTCTTTTTCTTTTCAGAGACAGTGAACAGTAGGCAAACGGCTTCTCTCTTCTTGAGTCATAAATCCCACTGCCAGTTGGTGTCCTCTTTGAACGGCTGTGCCACTGAGGCTCTGACTCTGGCAGACAAACAATTGTACAGATGGATAAACGAACATGTCCATACATTCACCGATGCAGAAGCGGAGATGTGCATGCAGACTGTCATGAGCTTTCAGTTCCTAACATGTTTCTCTCACTCCATCTCTCGCTCTCCCTCCTTTTCTTTCCAACCCCTTTCTCTCCTTTCTTCCCCTTAATCTCTCCTGTAACAAAAGGGGTTTTCCTTTTCAAAGGGCCTCAGAAACCCTTGGGCACACAAAGTAGAAACAGCTATAATTGGTGAAGACGTGGCAAAGCTTTTGGCACGAGGCAGTCCCATATTCTAATTATGCTGGCAGAGATAGGAGCTTGTACTGTTTCAGACTGCAGAAAGACATTGCTAGCAAACTGCTGTCATGAATATTCATAACGTGCTTGCTACTGCATTATAAAATGTTTATAGTGTGACATTTGTCAATATATATATCTTTGTCTTGTAGCTGCTGCATCACATTTACATTTAAATTGGCATCATAATGTACATATTCAAAATGACTGAGCAGTTTCTTCATGTAATGTGAAAATGGACGTTTTCAAATAGCAGCATTTAAGGTTTTTCATGGATTCTAGCTGGAACCGCAGTGTAGCGTACAGTAAATGTACATTAAATCTGTGGTTGAAAAGATAAGATATTTACCAGAGTGTGGCTTATTTCCACACAGAGAATGTTTTAGAATATTTTCTAATATTTGCAGCACCGCAGCTGCTCGAAACACACCCTTATACTGTGTGATATTAAACAGAACATCTTAAGGACTGCTACAAACATGTTGCTTGACAGCATGGTCCCTAAATAGTAAATCTGCTGCACTACAGCGTGTTTAAGTCCCAACACAGTCCACACATTATCCACTAAAATAGCCACTAACCTTTGATGCTGTGGACCTACACAACATAGTAGAGTGATATGCTCTATGTCCAAACAATGCTGCACAATTCTGTATAACAAGCACATGTTAAAAACCCCCAGCAATACTAGAAATTAGATAAAACTTAATATTACAATTATTGACTGTTATTTGAGGGTTTCTGATTTGACAGACAGGCACAACAACTATATGACCCAAAGTGCTTTGGGTTATGTGAAGTGTTTTTTATATATAAATGTCCTGAGATGCAGGCAGCACACCACAGCTCTGTTTAAAATTTTAATTCAACCCTTTTAGTGGTTTGCAAGCAGCGGGACCTGAGAGACAAAGCAGAGAGAGCAGCACAGCTAGCTCATTAGTGCAGAGTGGAATTTGTCTGCCCCTGAACCTTTCTGTCTCTCACACATGCACACACACAGTATATCATTTATATACACACAAACAGTCATACAGGTGCACGCCATTGCCTTCAGACTCATGAACACGCATAAAGACACATGTGGGTTTATTCACACTATTCCACATATAAAAGTTAAAGCATCTCATCTGTGCACACACACACACACACACACACACACACACACACACACACACACACACACACACACACTTACTTGTCTGACCAATGAACACCACAAATTGACAAGAGAATAAAGGGAAAGTGGGGCAGAATATTCGTCAGGACTGAGCACAGAATGCGCATATGGTCTGATCTTATTGTACAGACACACACACACACACACACTGACTAGGTAGAGGCATTGTCAACTTGTACGAAAGTTAAAATTTATAAATACTCTTGTAGTATTAAAAGCGAGTTTGTGTTTGACTTGTGGAGGGCTGGGTATTTCTACACCTTATGCATCAGAACTGTTTCTCGTCATACTGTTTTCTTTTAGTTGCTGCCATTTTAATATTACAATTTAGAACTTACATCAGCAGAACTTACACTGGATAAAACTTACCTTTTTTTACACTTAGAGCAAGAGTTACATTTTATATACTGTATAACATGCAACATTTAACATAGGTTCGGTTTGAAGTGTTCTGTAAATTAAATGATTGATAGCTCTGTCCTTCCTCGAAACGTCTACAGGAACCTTTCTACACTTGGTTGAACACACCAGTTGCTTATTAGTTGTTGCTTTTGAACCTGACAAAATAAAATTTGAGAACTGGAAAACTAACAACCACACACACAATCATTTATATATTTACAGTGTCTAGTTTTAATGGTTGTTATCAATGTTCAGAAATGTGATGTGACAAAACTCATCACCTCCACTGATTGGTCCGACCAGGTTGATTAAATTCCCAGACTTAAATCTTGTGCAGTGAAAATTGAGCTTGCCAGATGTAGTCTGGCTCTGTGAAGCTATACAATCCTCCCTCAAAACTCGATTGCTATTTTTGATGATGAATAATTACCGGCACAGAGGATACATCTTGAAGCAGAGTATAAAACAATCCCAAACAATTGTGCAGTATCCTCCTTTTTAAACATATTTACATTGTACTCTTAGATGTTTTATATGTTGCATATTGATTGCTTCTTTGTTCTATATGAAACTTCATACTCAGTAAGTTCAATCCAATTTTAATACCTTCTGCTGCAGTTGAGAGGGTGATACTTAATTTTCAGTTCAAAGGTGTCCTGTGGTGCTTGTCTGAACACTAGCGCTTGTATTTTTGCATAAACTGATGACCGTGCTTTCAAGTCTAAGTTGTATGAAATCAGGCATGAAATACAGGTACCTTGGAATTCCATCACAGTAAAAATCCAGGAATTATTCATCTTCTTAAATGCTGATACAGTATCAACTTCCCCTCACATACCCTGGCACTTGGCCTTTCAATCCACTTCTTGTCTTGGTTTCTCTCTCAGCCAACTCATGTGGATATACAATATGATACATACAGTGTGCCTAAGGGGAGAACTCAGTGATCCTAAATAGATGTCTTTCATTGAATAAAGTAGATACTGTGGTGTTGATTATCAAAGATAGCTGTAGAAGGTTTGCTAGGAAGAAGAAGATTGTGAGATGTGGAATTTCATTGGCCATGTTACTTGATATTTACTACTCAATAGTTTAAGGCCTAGGGGGTCACAGCTTCCTGTGGAGGGATGGTGTGCATTTTTAAAGACACAGGACAGACTTACCAGCAGGACGCCGGCTGCCTCCCACAGTGTTAGGAAAGGCACATAAACACACCACCATTGACCTTAAGCTCCAATAAACACCATTAAATATGAATAAGGATATAATTGAAAGTAACCACTGACACACACACACACACACACGCACACACACACATGCACACTTTAGAAAATCCAAAGCCCAACCACACATTATCTGGCTTGCTACTTGGCCAATAATAATCTTGACATTTTCTGTGGTGTCATTAGGACACCCTGAAGAAACCGCACACAGACTCAAGCCTTTGATGGTGCATGAAGATGTAAGAACACCAGATTCAAACTTTACATGGTTTATCGACAGCCCAAACAGTGTTGATTTATGGTTCCTCTTGCTTCCTCCCATCCATTCTAGACAGATTTTTTTAAACAGGATTTTATAGATGAAGTGTGTGAGACTTATCACAAAGAACTTGAGAGAGAGAATTCATAGAGGATATCAAAAGACAACAATAGCTCACTAGTGAGTGTGAAATATTTATTTTGTCCATCGATTGGTTTCCTGACTCCCCCTTTTCCCCATCATCCATACCGACGCCCTCCTCCTTGAACTCTCCAACCTGCTTTCATTGATCCGTCGAGCTGAGCGAGAAGGAGTGAGAATGGGGCCTGGGTAGATATTTTACTTGGACCGGGTGTTTATCCTGCAGAGGTAAACTTTGATTTCAGGCACTGTTGTGGCATTACTTCCTTTTCCCCCACCGGCAGAAAACAGTGGGAGTAATCAGCTTAATTGGTATAATTATGGGGTAAGCGGTGAACCCTTGAACACACGCCTCTGCTTTTCTAAACGGATATTTGCAGATAATGGGGGTAAAGTTATCCTCGTCAGCATTTAGCTAAGTCTCCTTTGTCTGTGAATGGGAGCTATAATCAACGTGTTCATCATTAAGAACACAGATGATCCAATGTATTGACCAGTCTTTTTGTTTAATTTACCAGTGTATCTTCTGAATAATATTATTATTATTTTTATGTGTTGCAATATTGTACCATGATTTCACATGAAGTAAGTGAATTACAGGCAAAACCATCTTTGATACACTGGTTTAAAGGATCCCACAGACATTATATAAAAATAACATGAATTTATTTTACATTAATATGCACCCATTTACCACCCATTCTAGTGTCCTAGAAATTATCTTAACACACATCTTTTGAATTTAAATGTAATTTGTAGGAGACAATGTTGGTTTATTACCATAATTAGCTGTTATTTGAGAAAAAATAATTTAGTACCATGCATTGTATTATAATTCATTTAACATAAGAGGTATTCTGCTATCTTGCCTTGCCTAGAAATGTAGGTGTTGTTTAAACATGATCAGAAGAAGACCAGGCGTAAGATATTCAATGTATAACACTCATCTCAACTCCTCCAATATCCCACCACCTATTTAGCACAATTTGAGTGGTATTCTTTGGTCTTTGGTGTCATCCTGCTCAGGGGTCTTTCATGTTACTTGTCTGACTGGCATCCCACCTCAGACCCTGGCCATGTCTCCTTTGCAACCCAGGAGATGGAATTTTAAAAATGTACAGTCCTCTTTGAGCTAGCCTTTTGGCCCCTGCAGGTCTCTGGAAATTGAAAAGTCAGAGAGAGTAAAGAAGAGAGCTAAGGTAAGATGGAGGGAGGGAGGCCATGAAAGAGAGGTAGAGGGGTTTCTGTATAACTGAACAGACTCTGCATTACCCCTGTGGCAAGTTCTCAGCCACTTCTTGTTTTTCTCTCCCTCTCTTTTTCTCTGGCCCTGCTCAATGGAGTAGCCCTCCACAGCAGAGGCCAGATGCTATCAGATCCCATCATTGAAAAATTCAACTTGTGTTGAGGGCAGTTCATTGAAATGAATCCCCAGACCGGTTCCTGTTTTCTCAGACCTCTCAACAGTATATTTTTTCACAGCTGAAGCTGTTTCATGGCCACCATTCGAAGAGTAATTGAAAATCCTTGGCTGATTGACTCAGACCCTTGGTAATTAATTTTCCTTCAGTTGCAGGGCTCTAAGACTAACACCCACATTTGTGCTGTGTGGTGATTCTTCTCCACTCGGATGGCTGATATGCAACTATTGATTCTTAAAATAGAAGTTACACACACACATACATACAAATATACACATAAAGGCAAAAAGACACTTTCTGTGCTGATATATAGACACACTGGCTGCCTGGCTGTAGGAATGGCAATGTTGGTAATTCTGTTGGTTGATTGGTTGGTCTACCACTTTGGCCCAATCTGAAATATTTCAACAACTATTAGACGGATTATTATCAAATTTGAAACAGACTTCGCAAATGTGCCCCTGAGGGTGAATTGCAATAACTTTTCATCCAGCTGCATCATCAGGCCATCACCATTTTTACACCGGTTTTTGATAAAATATCCTTAAAACTAAGAACATTTCCATTAATCTCAGCCGTAGTTTGTGTTCAGTGCTAATGAGCAAATGTTACCAAGCTCACATGCTAAACTAAGATGATGAAGTACTGTGGATATTAGCTTTCCCACAGTTTTCTTCCTTTCCCCTTTTTCCTGATCTCCTCTCCTCTGTGGGTAAGAATGATTACTAAAGAATGCAAAAAAGTCAGAGTATAACTTAAAATTCTGTGAGTAGTAGGCCTATTACACACCAAATACAGGCTCACTTCCAGTCCTGTTATTTAGTCCTCCTAACTTGTCTCTTTTCAAGAGCCTAATACCAGAGTGACTGATAGCTAGCTGCTCAAGGTGCCTTCTGCTCTACTGCAACTCCTTATGGCAACTGAACTGTTGATCAAGGGGGGGGATACCTTTTTAGAGGTTTGGCACACATGCACCCGTTAAGAGGCAAGCAACAAGCATGGCTGAAGGACATTTAGGTGAATATACTGGTGTATTTAAGTATGATTCTAGTAGACCATAGCTTCTCTGATGATTACTTAATCAGAGATTAGTTAAGATAAGTTTTGAGTTCCTTGTTATTTGCATGGCTTAGGCCCTGTGCAGTAGAATACTATTTTTAAGTGATATTATGTGGTATAATTTGACATTGATACAGACAGCAAGTAGGCCACCAAATCGACCTCTGTACCCCCCGCAAAACTACATAGAAGGAAATAACATCTACACAGGAAACCGAAGTGGAGTTATAGCACTGACATCTGAGAGTTCAAGCAAAGGGAGAGAGACCTAATGGCATGCCTCACATTGAAGGACCTTGGTGCCTGTGTCTTGGAGATGAGTTGCTGATATATACCCAGCATGCTGAGTGTGGGAACGGGCCGCATTGACATCCAAGTCACGTTTGCAGTGGAGCATTGTATGGCACTATAATCATGGCTTGACTATAGAAGAGAGAGAGAGAGAGAGAGAGGTGCGTTGCAGCTAACTTGACCGAAGGTCTTCTTCCAAATAACAATCTGTTTGTTCATCTGTCAGCAAAAGTGTCAAAGAAGACCAGGAAGCATTTCCGCTCATGATCATACTTGATGCACATTAGTTTATATGCATGAAGGGGAATCTATAGACATTGTAAAGTTTTCTAAAAAGGTTTTGCATATTCCAGACTATCTCCAGGACATAACTATATATTTATTATGGGTCAGGGAACAGAAATCATGCTGTCAACCTCAGGCAGAGGCCTCCTAGAACTTTCAAGTTCTTAACAGCAATAGTTGTCAGACCTAAATCACTTCTTCAAACACTTCTACAAATAACATATTAAGTTTCAAGTCTTTAAAAGTATTTTCCACTGCATACAAACTGAATAGTTCTGTGATTGAGAGGTGAGATTGTGAGGCGAGACCTCTTTCATAGCTGACAAAAATTGCTAATTGGCAAATATGCTTAATTTCACGTCTTTGTAGCAGTGCCAAAAATGTTAATCAAGTTACATTTTAAGTCATTTTCTGGGGTATTTACACAACTTTACCTTTATATACTATCAAACCATTGTTGGGATTGTGTTTGTCATGGCACGCATGCAGAAACCTTTCAGCAGTCCATTTCCTCAGAAAGGAGGAGAAAGTCCTTGCAAGTGAGCCGGAACCAAGTCTGTCATTCACTTAAGTGATCTTTGTACGCTACAACTACACTCTGCCACCTCTTTCTCCTTCTCTACCTTTCATTGTTTTTTGTCTGGCTGGTAATAGTACAGTTAGTTTAGGCCCTTTAGTCTTTATGAATTTCTTTCCCTATCCACTGTTTAATAGCCTGTTGACCGACCTTTAAGGAGTGTTTTGGATAGTATCTGTGGCCCCTGTGTTGCAGAATTTTACTGATGTCAGCCTCACCTTAGGGTTTCTTCTGGGTTAAAACAGGCAAGTGGAAAACATGGGCACTGGCTTTTTATCTGTCTATTTGTGTGTAGGAGGGGGAGGTCCTTCTAGCCATGCTCCAGAGAGGTGAATGCTGTTTCCACTCCCCTTAAAGCTCCATCAGTCACACAAATCCACACAGAATGGAAGTTGGCTCGGTGTGGAGGCGGATGAATAAAATAAAGTAGAATGGAGTGATGAAATTAAGGAGAGAGAGGGGGGAGAGGGAGAGGGAGAGGCAGATCAGAATTTAGAGAAAAAACTAAGTGGGCATTGTTGTATGTTTTTATGCATGCATGTGTTTGTCAGATTATTCAAAATATTCCTAAACACCAAATCAGATGTGATCCACCAAATGTTGTTAATTTATATTCTAGTACTGTCTGTCTGTATCAGCCTTTTTCAGACAGCTTCAAAAAGGGGCTTAGAGAAGGTATCATGTACTCAATATACCACTTATGTGAAAGTGGCCTAATATTCTCCCAAAGGACCATTGCTGTTCTGCTGGCAGAACAAGGAAACACACTCACATACACCTAATATTAGAAACATACAGCAATCAATACTCTTGTGAAACACTCATGATCGAACCATCCAGTTCTGCCAATTTGATTTCCAGCTATAACCACTCACTCAGTCATTCCAGCTAAACACAATCCACCCCACACCCACAAAAAGCCCCCAAGTGAAAAACCCAACCCTTTGACCCTGTAGTCATAAATCCATCAGGACATAACATTTCCCCTATCAGCATGTGCTCGAACTGTTTCGATGGCTGGATTTTGAAATGGGGAGAAAAGACCTTTTTTCTCCTTCCAAACTGCCTTTTGCTCAGAAAGGATGCTTAGGAATAGCGAGAGTGTCAAAAAAACAAAGCAATTTGCATGGCAAAGAGGTGTTCTGACAAGCAGGGAGGCGGCGGAGTTGTTGCCCAGAGGACTGGACGGCTGTTGAGCAGTGAAGAGGAATCTGTTATTCTCTCTTCTCTCTGGAGAAACCGGCAAGTGTAGCCTCCCCTGAGGGTGAGGAACGTTGCACAGCACAGTAATGTATTTTGTGAATATCAAATAAAGGTAGTAATGCAGTCAGAAAGCTAAGAAGAGGCTGAAATGAGGAAAGAAACAGAGACTGCAAGAGATATGAAAGTATTTGAGTCAGTCTGAATGCAGCTTTGCATTGCTAAATTTAAATGCATGCATGTTGCCTGTGCTCATAGGTGTTTCTATGTCTGCCCTCGATAGACTGTGTATCTTCAGCTGAAATCAGAAACAATGTCACCATAGACAGAGCAAAACTGAAAGTTAGCTTGTCTCTGTTCCTTTCCAACGTAACAGTTGCACAAAACAAACAAACAAATGGAGGCTTCAGCTGAAAAAATCAGAGAATCCAAGGTGTGGAGAAGGATTTCTCCACATATGTTATGTGAATGGGTGTGTAGGTGGCACTTAGGGAGAGCAGATGATCATCAGAAGCCAATGAATGATCTAGAATAGAGCAGTTCTGACCCATGAAAGCGCAGGGGGCGGGTGCTCTTATGTTTGCAAACCAACGCATGCTGAAGAAGCAGTCTATTTCAGAGTGTTTGGAACATACTGAACATATTTATAGGCAACAGAGGAGTCATTTGGATGCAAATAAAGTTTATCGGTTAAAAGCATGATTTCTACCATTCAATGGCAGATGTCCTATCTTCAATTCACTGACATTGCTGGAGGTTTTCCACAGTGGAGGCACCCTGTACAGACTAGCAATCAGCTGACGAGCTACTGGACCTTTTCTTGTTGTTTCATGAATGCCCCGAGGCTGATGCCATCAGCAGTTTGGCAGAGTCTCCACAGTTGTTGGGAGTTGTTCATTAACCATAGCCCCAAGATATTTTTTAGGCTATTGTGTGAAAAAACAGTTTTTTCACAATCACAGCCAGAGTGTATCTATCGATGTGAGAAGATTGGACATGGGGATGTGGAGGATGGGAAGGAAAGCGAGGTAGAGGAGGTAAAGAGGAATGCAGAAGGTGCTTGCTGTAAGGATCTGTGACAGGCAGGATTTAACACAAAGTCAATACTACTGCAAAGTGTAATGACCAGATGGCCACAATGAATGGTACCAGGGCCAGTCTCATTGGCCTTGTGGCCCCAGAAGAGATGTTTAAAGTGGGGAGAATCCTTCAGACTGTCTCCTCTCTCGCTCTCTGTCCATTTACACCTCTTTATTCTTTCCTTATTTTTTAATTTTGTCAACCACAGCAACTCTTGTAGATATCTAACTATTTTATCATGGCCAAATATGGCATGCACTTACAGTACTATTATATAGACATACCTGTAATTGCAGTAACATTATCTTGCTATTTATATGTGACATAAAATGTTTATATTGTCTTTACACTAAAGTCCTAACTTTTTTTGTGTCATGATATATGATATAAAATACATGATATAATTATACGGATTGAATGATTGCCCACTGCACATATTCAATAAGTCACAGTTACAATCTTTTGCAATTCTAAAATTCTCTTAGTTTTCCTTTCCTTCCCTTTCCTTTGCCTTGTCTACAACATTTCAAATGTATCTTAAAACTAGGGGAGAAGAAAAGAAAGAAGAAAAGAGGAGCTGTAAATGTTGTGATGAAATGAAAAAGATGGTCAGAGAGCAGGCTAGCTATAAAAGAGGATTCCCGGAGACTCACCTAAAGTGGATTAGATGGAACAGATTCCAAATTACAGTCTCATCTATCTGTTACCAATGTGACGGCATTGATCAAGTCTGTTTGAGACAAAGATTGTGTGTCATAATTTAGATAAGCAAATGACTAGGGTCCCAATATAGGACGTCAATAAGGATCTGTTACTCTTTACAGAAAATATTATATCCTACAGAAAACCCTTCATGAATGTAATTTTTTAACAACGGTTGTTGTTCATGATCAACATATTTGAATTGCTACTGTTCCGTTATTGGTATTATTCAAATGAGCATCATGTTTGGGAGGGGAAGAGGCTTATCCACTTTTGTCCCGACCAAATTATAACATTTCAAAATGAAAAAAAACCTTTTGTACAAGTTAGTGTACTGTAGATAACTGGAGTGGCACGAGGGGTGTGTGTATATGAGCACAACGTGTGCTTCCTTCCCCAAAAAATAAAGCCCTCTGCAGTTCCACTTGACATGGCAAAGCATGTTATGTAATTTCTGGGTGTAATGAATATAATGCAGCGCCAGTTATGAAATCCGAGCAAACGATGTTCGCATCATTGTTGCATGTAAATTTTTATGGGCATCAAAATCTCTTCCTCACTTTAGTCCATTGCACACTAGGATATAGGATACATCTGTATTTCATCGTGCCAGTACATGTGTGTGCATGTAATGTGCATCTTTCTTGGTAAACCGAAAATTACCACTGAAGGTTTTTCATTGGAACCATAAAGAACCAGGCGGGTATCCAGCCCTTTTCATCTCAGGTGGCAGTGCTGCCACTGACTGAGCGAAGCCACAGGGCACGGCTCCCCTCCGGTTCTGGAGGAATAATCTGTTAGCAATAATCCAGCAAGCCCACAGCAGGTCACGTGTTGGGAAATGAGGGCCGAGTGAAGAGCTACATTTGATTATTCAATTCTGTTCCCCTGTGGTTTATTCGACTGCAGTGTTTTTTCTGAGCAATCACGTCCAGCCTCACACATTGTGCTGCTGATGGAAGTAAGGCTGGGATATAAGCAGATTAGAGACAGTGTTGAGTCTGTCTGGTAGTAGTTTGAATTTTAAAGAGGCTATTTTCACTAATCAGACACAAGTGTATAACTGTTACTGTGTGTGTGTGTGTGTGTGTAATGTAATGTAATGTGGATGCATGCTATTCACACGTGTCAAACCTGAGTCATTACAGAATCAGTGAGTGCTCACAAGAATACTTTTCAGGTGTTCCTGAGTGTGTTTTCTCTCATACTCACACACACTCACACACACACACACACACACACACACACACACACACACACACCTTGTTTTTGCACTTCAAACATAGATATTTTCCACCACTTCCTTTTTCCTCTGCTGTATCTGATGCCTTATATTACCCTACTACATATAGAATATGGGCCGAGTGTGTGTGTGTGTGTGTGTGTAAAGTATAAAGTATGGAGCGTATATGGAATGTGAACCATGCTGTATCTGACTGAAACAACACTCAACATAGGAATGCAACTAATCGATGTATGAACAAGTCTGTTGAAATTTCTCAGTACATCTCAATAGAGTGTTTTCTAAGTAATGCATAATGCATTCCCTGCGGCACTCACTGTGAGACTCATCTCAGATCAAGAGGGTGATAACATTACTCTCCAGCCCTCCACTACAAAAGAGGAGGCGTCGACTCTCCCCCTATTTCCTTATGAATGGAATATGATGGAGGACGTGTGTTTTGTGATAAAAGTCCAGATCACACTAGTAATCAATCAATCAGAATACTTTTTTGATCCCCGAAGGGGATAATGAAGTCAACATTTTAAAATTTTCTTCCATATTGTTGAAAGTTTAAATGTTAATGTTTCACACATTTCCCTCTTATAAAACAAAAATGCTTCCATGGTGTCCCACTTATCAACCTCACTGATTTCTGGTCGTAAAGTGATAAATTAAGTGATGTCACATTTTGACAGTATTTTGATGGACTGTAGGATAGAGCGACTGCTAGTTTTCTACATTCATGTGAAAAATCTATGTTCTAAAAAGGGAAAGCAAATGTATAAGATTACAGAATCATAGTCAATCATAGTCATAGAGTTATATACCTACTGACCACGACCTTTTCCTCTACAATGCTTTTACACTAATGAATAAAAATCCATGTCAGCAATGGCCAGCCCCAATCATCTGATGTGAGTGTTAATGCGTGCAATTCAGTACCTCGCAGAAATAGAGCAAAGAGCAGTATGTGTCATACAAGCATTGTTAACCCAGTCACTATTTTACCATCAGAGTTGATCCCATCAGTTTTGGGTGACCCAAACACAACACTCCTGGCTAAAAGCCAAACATTTGTTCAAAAGCATTTGAAGTCACTGTTGGTGTCAGTTTATCGCAGTCTGACGGATACATTTACACCTTTGGCTTGGAGAATAGAAAATTGCTGTAAAAATACTTTCCAAGGACAACACAGTCACTGAACTGTCACTATGGTTACAGGCGTTGTTCTCAGGACATAGACTTAGCCTAACAGTTCATATGCACAGTGGTCACTTTACTCATCTCTACAGTTGTACAATACAATAAATGCTAAACTGCCACTCCTTAAAGCAAGATGCCAATGCCTTTTGAATTACTAAGACATTTTCTAGAATTATTGACTGTGTGAAGCTATAATTACATGCATAAATAGTGCAAGGTGCTTGTCACAGGGAAACACTGGTAGGGAAAAATATGTTATGCCTCTTCATCTCTTGACTAATATCTCCAGGCCATCTCTTCCCTTGCTGTAAGTAGAGAAGTGATAGCCTGCAAATCAAATTAGCCATCTAATGGAGAGAGATGAAGAGAGAAGGAAAGATGAGGGGAGGAGAGCACGAGAGTAGTCAAAATAAATCTGAAGGATTACGTTATTGTCTTTTTTGTGAATGAAGGAAGAAAGAGAGGGAAATGGGCTCGGTGGTCTGGGTAATATTGACATCAGGGGAGCTTTTTCAAGGATGTATAACCAATTATAGTGGCCCTCCAACCACAAGCTTCTTTTCAGACTTGGTGACTGGAGCTCCAGCGGTGCTGTATTAGACTCCATATTGCCTAACGTCTGTAATGGAATCCTTTACTTGAGCGATCATGGAATTCAGGTACTGGCGCACAAATACAATACTGATGCACACAAAGGCACAGACATTAGAGCCAGACCAATAATGGATTTATGAGGCTCATACCGATATCAATATTTGAGAGTTTGAAAAATGGATAACAATATAACGGTAGATAATTAATTGGAAGCAAAATATATATGGAGTGGGGACATTTTACAGATGAAAAATAAACTTGTGTGCAGTCTCTGGTGGACAAACTATGTTATGGCAACCCTTTATTTATATTACCCGAATCACACCCAAATCTGCTAACATTTTCAGCAAAAAAAAAAATATAATATCAGCTTAGAAATCTGTTACGCTTTAACAGACATACGCGGCATACAAGCATGACCTAATTATAATGAGCATTTACAAACATAGTTATCACACACACAGTGAAAAGTAGAGGGAGACTGGAAGAAAAAAAGAGAAGGAAGAATTACAGAAGATATAAAATGTGATAGAAAGGTGCCTATATTTAGTTCAATTCTGCAGGGCTTTAACCGTTTTATGAGCAATCATCATGCATCCTCTCCTTTCCCCATCTCATATTCTTGCTCTGCTCTGCATGAAAACAAGATGCTGCTGTCCTTGGAGAGTGGAGGAAAAAAGACAGGGAATGTACAGGAGAACAAAAATGAGAGAGAGAGAGACAATGTTGCTCATGAAACCATCTGGGTCTTCTCAGCATCATCCTCTCGTTTTGGCACAGAGAGGCTGTGTTTTTCCCTTCTTCCTCTCTCTCCTACATGCTGTGTCTGTTCTGTGTACCCATGCTTTATTTATCATTGCCTTCATTAACAATTTAATTGAAAAGCAAGGGGAAAAGTCACATCTGAATATTATCCGACCAAATGGGACAGATAGAGTCCCATAAGTATAGGCTGTAAATGCTTTCTCCAGCAAATGGAAGAGAGAGAGAGAGAGAGAGAGAGAGAGAGAGAGAGAGAGAGAGAGAGAGAGAGAGAAACTAGATGTCTGCCAACTTAAAAGATAGTAATTTGCAAATACTGGCTGTCTCCAGTGAAATGTTTTCCCACTCACAACATGAATCGCCTGTGTGTGGGCTTCCCCTGCACTGTCCATACATAACCTATTATAGAATGAATATTACACGTTGCGATTTGTCAAATATTTTAATACTTTACTGAGGGTCAGTAAACATGTCCCCTCCTGCTCAGCGGAAAGATGGGATACAGATTTTTAAAATAAGCAATTTTCTTGCAGCATCCCCCATTTTATTTTCTCAGACCAGAAACATTTAGAGGCCAGGCTAAGTGCTTTACACAAAACCTATGTGGGGTGTTCTCATCTCTATTTAGTAAATTACATTAGCCTGGTACTAGTGGGGTGATTTGCCTTGTTTAAAAATTATTGTCTTGTTTCTCATAAATTCATACAGCTGGGGAAAAGTGTGCTGTGTACCTTGTCTCAAATCCCAAATCATTTGACGATGGACCTTGGGAACCATAAACTATGGATGCAAAACATTTGTAATTTCCTCACTGACAGAAAACATTAACTGTGGTCAGCTTGAGTTCATGTCAGTAACAACTGATTTTAATAGTATGGCATAAAAAAATGTCTCAAAATGTTCATTAAATCCAGAAACTGTGGCATTGTTATACTACTTAGAGGCTGTGGGGAGGAGTTTGTGTCCTGCAAGTGTTTGATTAGATTTAGGCTACTTCTAATATAAACTTCTAATATATTATCTATCTATTTCTACCGTTTTAACTTGGGCAGAAAAAGGTCTGTTCAAGCAGGATCTCATCATTCATAGTAAGAAGCTGATTGAAGAAAAAGGCCTTTAAGGCTGACTACAGCTGCAATTCTTCATGAAGAAAAAACTGCAACCATTTTTACAGCTACCTTTAAAGTCTACAGGGGTTATTCAATGCTCAAAAGATTTTGGCAGGAGTACCACTTTAATTCTAAACCTGAGGATATCAACATTTTTTGCAGTGTGTTCACTACAACCCGGCCAAATACGCAGAGAAAAATACTAGCTCATGCAATGTAATCCCCTGCCTCCCCGAAGGAATCGGTGTATAGAGCGATGCATGGAGAGGAACGCCAGAGAGGGAGTGGAGAAAAGAACAATAATGGTCTCTACAGTTCAGCATCTGCTCATTAATCATTCAAAGGGAGCCAAGTGGCAGCAGCAGGGAGCACAGTGAGATTTCAGGTTACGGTATCAAATCTCAATTTATAAATAGAATAGTTATGGAGCTAGGCAGCAAAATACCATCACTCATAGCCCCCTCCTCCCACCTTCCCCCTGAGTATTCACTGATTTCTCTGTGTCTAAGGTTTGGTTAGCATGCAGTGATACTGTGTTAACCATACGAGTAAGACCTAAAAAGTGATCTTAATAATGGAGAGCAGTCAAATGCAGAATGATGTAGATGTAGAACAACACCTGTGTCGTACAGACTTGCTGTTATGTCATACATCCTTCTAAACATTCTCCCTCATGGACACTCTGCTAACTGACTTCTCCATCTGTCGCTTAAGTAGGCGTCACATCCTCTCCTCTCACTTCACATCCGATCCTGTCAATATCTGCCGTACACTCCACCACACCTGGATCGATTGGAAAATGTTTTCCCACCGATCCTGTTTGCGATAGCAACGCTTCACTGCCACTCATCCCCATCGTTCAAGAACAGCTTGTCGACAGATGGCCATATGAAGAATTGCAGAGTCCTATGAGCTTGTCTCATGGCAGAGGTGATGAGAGGGAGGTGTCCCATCTTTCCTTTCACTCCCAATTACACGACGGTGACAAGTGACACCTTCTATTGATTAATGGGCCATGGAACTGCCACATCCAACATGCCAAGCACATACATACACTCTATGACAAATAGGCCCTTATGAATTATTTGGTGATGTAAGATGGGGTAAGAGAGTACATGTACATGTATCTCATTTGATTTATAGCTTTAGTTAATGACATAATATCCATTCAAATTCAAGAATATTTACACGCATGTACTGTTAAGAATTAATCCTTATCTTCGTCATGAGAATATTCAGTGAATCTATCAAGCTTGGGATATATATCGTGTCAGGCAAGCCAAGCACTGATGTCACCCATGACCTTAGAATAGAGTCCACAAGCTTGCTACACTATGCAGCCTGTGCCAGTGATGTAGCTTTAAGTGGTCAGCTTGAGGGAAGAGCCTAAGCATCTTAATCCTAGCTCAAACTCTTTGACACAGAATTAACAAGTGAGATGAGCAACCATCAGCATCAATATTAACTGGAGCCTCAACCCTAAGCTTGAGCACATTTTTATTTTCATGGTTTTTTTATTGTGATGCGTAAAAGTTGGTTTGATAGATGATTTTTTGGGGGTGTCTTTATCAGTGTTGGGAAGGTTACTTTTGAAATGTAATAGGTTACAGATTACTAGTTACCCTGTTTAAAAAGTAATAAGTAATGTAACTATTTTGATTACTTCATTAAAGTAATGTAACTTA
>JAVQJL010030082.1:0-21360 GCA_036024295.1 Nannoperca obscura | reverse complement strand
ATCTTGAGTGTGTTGTTGTATAAAAAAAAACAAAAATAACAGATATATATATATATATATATATATATATATATATATATATATATATATATATATATATATGATGGTTATGGGACGTGAAGTTCAAACAGTTACTATTTGGAACCAGCTTAATGTAAAGTTTGCCTGGCTTGTCAGTTATTATCATCTTCTGCATATACTAGATGCAATCATCTCCACCCAATGAACATCTAGTTTGTCCCATGACTGGTGCCGGTGTCCTGAAATGATCCACCAGTCCGACGTCACCCTGCTGTCCTTATTTAACATCACAGTCAGAGATCCCTGATGAAGTTTACATGAAACGTGCTGAAAAGACCAAACAGTTGCTTTCTGTCCTGCCTCTAAGATGTTTCTCATTAGCGAGGCATCACCTTTCTTGTCCATTATCAGAGGAACAATCTGGGCTGGGGGTTGTTTTAGGACACGAAACCTACAGTATGCAGTCACCCCTCGAAATAGCACCCACAGTCCCGTGTTCAACCTGCTTCCCAGCCGGACCAACAATGGCGCTTTTCAAATGTCAACCCATGGAGCCATGTGGGTGCCAAATTAGGACGGGGTGCCTGCTATTCCAGGCGCAAGAGAAGGTGATCAAACAGAGCCTGGGTCAGTGGATCCCCTCTTAATTGAGAAGTTCACACTTGGCAGCGGGGCCCTCGTTGACCAGACAGTCTGCCAGAGTGGAAAAGTTTTGCACCGCCTGTGCAATGCATACATCCGAGTTTTACCTCCACAGTCGGATCGGGGTCATCAGATTGATGTTCAGGAGTCATGACGGCATTAAAGAGCAGACCAGTGCAGACAGACAAACAAAATGCTGTGAAAAAGTGACAAACTTTCAACAATGTTTTATCATTATCAGACAATTAGGGTTTTTATCCTTTAACTATATTTAGTTCCTCTGGTGAATAAAAGTGATACAGGACAGAAAAAATGCTGCTTTCAGTTGCAGTTATTCCCGTAATGATACGTGTAAATCGTCTGAGGGCCCAAACAAACCGTACTATCTTCCCAATTTCATGGCATAACCTGCACTATGAGTCCTCAACAGTGAAAGTAAATACATTATCAAATCATTGTTCCTAATCTGCATGATGGGTGGCAAATATTTGCAGAGGGAATTTCTTGATGCGTTCTTCCTCAGCAGCAACAAAGCAAGATGGCCTCCTCTCAATTTGGGGCAAATCCTGCCGGAGAATGGAGACAAAAGAGTTGCTTAAACCCCGTTGGTCTGAGGGGGATATCTTCATCTCTCTTCAGAGAGTCCCTAATTGATACATGGGGATTGGCGTGAAGGACCGAGGACAATACCTCTATTGTCTCACGGTTTTCTGAATCAAGATGTCTGTCAACTGCCGTGTTTTTGCAGGGAGCTTGGCTCGCCTCCAAACTTGAACTTTCTCTTTTGATTTTTGCCGAAGCCTCCGCCGGCGTTGCCTGTGGCACTGGAGGACATGTTGGAGGGCATCAGCTGGGATATATTCCACAATTAAGAATCAGTAAACACACGTTTAGAAAGGAACTACTTGTCTCCGGGTTTCATGCAGGACGGAGTGTGATTTAATACTAATTTAAAGGATTTAATCAGAACATAGATATTTTAATTGTAGGTAAAATTAGAATTTCCTTGAAAGAAAAGCTCAGTTTAAAGCCACGTAAATACTTATTCATTAACCAATTCTTTATTTTCCATAGATGTTAAATATATGCTTTAATGTAGAATAAAAACACATTTTTGCAGGTTAAACTGACCAACTGTGCACTAACTAAAATCCCCTTGATTATACAGGCAATTTATTGTAATTAATTAATTGGAAATGTACCAACTGAACACTGTCCTCATTTCCCAGTGATTGATTTGAATTAAATACTGGGAAACTAGGAAGTTATAAGTAAACGCTCCTCTTGTTTAGAACAGTCTTTGCAGAGATATTCATGTTTTTCATTTCACAGAACTTCTCTTTTGACCTGCTCTCATTCAGGGTCTCAGTGGCAACACTAAGTGGGCAAAGTTTCCTCTTACCAGCAACAGGAAACAAGTGAATGACTCTTTACACGTTTTTCAGCGGGGGAGGATTCAAGTTTAGAAGCTTTTCTTTGACTTGAATCCTGCAGCCAGGCCTTCTGATAAAAACAAACAAACACGTGTTAAGTTCTCTGGTATCATATGTCAAAACCACATAAATGGTTTTGTGACAATAATTTGGAGTTCAGGGTCACTAAGTTTACGAACCTAGACAGGTTTTTGTTGTTTTGATGCAAAGGGGGAGAGGCTGCATTGAGCTGAAATGGAGTAGAAGTAATTAAATATGAGATGTAATTAAATTGATGGGTGTGCATTCAAATGATAATGAATCCCTGAATACACTGATGCCCTATTTGAAAATGATGCATGACAATACAATAGAGACCACAGGGTATTTATTAAGAGTCACAGTTGCCTGTAAGCTGTATGAACTGTATAAAGATAAACAATAAAAAGACAATAATAGATACAAAAGCTATTCAATGATTGTCACACTGAATCCTGAGAGAAACCATGGTATAGCATATAGTTTTTAATATATATATTTAGGACATCTGGGTTTTAGTGATACTGTATTCGGCGCATTTTGTAAGCAAATATCATTCACTTCTGCTTGAATCAAACTATGTTCAGACAACAGTAGAAAACAATGCCTATTAGCATAAATAGCATAAATAGTCACAAACTATCTTTATAATTTACAAAAATACACATTTATAAAGTCCAAATGTATTTACATGAGCCTTCGTGCTGTGGTTTCAGTCAACGTAGAGGATATAAAAATAAGGCAAGCCCTGTCTGGGATCATATTTGCATTAAATCAATTGTTACTGCATTTGGAAACGGTCTAAATATACAGGTGAACCCTTCAGAGCAGGGCACGTTCATCTCATGTGATAGTCGTTTTGAGGTAATGGCGGTCTCACAAAGGCAGCTTTGGCAGATTTGAGTTGATTATGAATGAACAGGTTCAACACGTTTCGTCAGCTGTATGGATTTGGCAAAAACCGGCAAAATATCAAATGTACATTTACATCTCGAACATGACAGAGAGGTTTCGACCACGATGATGGGGAGAGTTTGCCAAAACAAAAATAATGTAAAATAGATATTTAAAATATTACAAAAGACACAAGTGTTCAGTGGTTGTCTTACTTTGCAAGTGTATTTTAGCATTAAGAGCAAAGTAGGAGCTTTGATATAGTAAAAGAGTAAAAACATAAGTGCTCTTTTTTTTTTTTTTTTTTTTACTTTCCAGCTGGTGTTTCCACAGTTTGAGTGCGTGTCAAGTTGAATCACGTTTAGCTAAAATACTCTCTCTAGTTCTCTAATCTCTCCGGTGAACTGATCAGTGTTGGTGATGCAGAGGAGTCTGCACTCTGACCTCTCTGCTGATGTGTGCTTCACTGGGAAACACCGAGCAGCAAGGGCCTCTAACAGCGTGTTGTTGTGGTGAATCAGCTCCTAAAGCTCGGTCCCCTCCCGCGGGTAAATCAAGCTGTTGACACTGAAGCTGTTGTAGAAGTGGCTGTTGAACTGTCCGCTCTGCCCGCTGCCAAACGTGTTGTAGTACACTCCGCGGTTGAAATGCAAGCCCTCGCCGGGCTCTGGCGCCCCCGTGTCCTGCCCGCCATGGTTGAGGTGGTACGGGCTCAGGGCCGTAATGTTCCTATTGGACAGCTCGTTCACCAGTCCCAGGGACCCCTGCCGGCTGGGGCCCCCCGAGCTGAGCGTCGACATGCTGCTGTAAAAGTTATTAAAACAAGGAGCGGTAGAGGCCAGTCCGGGCGGCGAGGACGACGACGAGCTCTTGTGGTTCTCGTTCATCGGCTCCATCTCTGGTGAGGACGGCCCCAGCAGCTGGGGACTGTCCGAAGGCTTCATGGAGGCCGCCGCCGCTGGCCTGCCGTCCTCCGCTTTTGTGGCCCCCGCTGCTGCCACCGCCGCTCCTCCTGCGCTGCTCGGGTCTGACCGTCTCTTCCTTTTTCTGCGGAAATTTCCATTGTCAAACATCTTTTCACAGTTTGGGTCCAACGTCCAGTAGTTTCCTTTTCCTGGAATTGAACATGAGACACAAAAGAATTTATATTTCATATGAATACAATTTTGGTTGAATGAAGATTTGCCTGATGGAAGCTGTGGGGTCTAATATGTCAAAGTTATGTGGTTTAAATAAATAGCTTTTTAATTAAATTTACCCTTTTTTAGCCTTTTCCTATCAAAATATGACTCATCAAATCAATGCATCTCAGAAATCTTCTATCCCACATGTTAAAATGACTTGTTATCATTTATTTCATATTTCTGCCTCTTCCCTAAAAGCCCGTTTTTAGCTTTTTCAAAAGTACTGGACTCTGTGCATTTTATAATTTAATTTAAGAACAGGTTAGGATTAAAAACAGCATTCCAGTCATGGTATTTTGCAGAAAAATAATACTGTAACATTCAAGTGACATTTCTAGGAAAATTAAATATATCTTTATTTCTCAATAGGGGGGCTTTAATTGCCTTGTGAAATGATAGTTTTGTTAGAATTACTTGATTTTATTGTATTAACCTTATATTTTATATTTATTTATAATATACTACAACTTTGTTTTACACTCCAGCTGCTACAGTTTCCACTATTGTCATATTATAATAACTTTTAATAAGATTTCCACACAGCATTAGTTAGTGTTCAGAGAAAATGATATGGAGAGTATTTGACCACACATACAACTGACCAGGCTCCATGAAAACTATTAGTCATATTTTAACGTTACTCTTTTCTTTTTCACCTTTTAAAGATGCATGCTCCCCTGACTTCCCACCTGACTGAACCTCAGAGACTTCTAGGTGTGCAGACTGTTTCCTCCCTAAACGCCACACAGTATTTAGAAGAACAGGTTCACGGTACCTGGATCGTCCTCGTCCCTCGGCACTTTCTTGAAGCAGTCGTTCAGAGACAGGTTGTGCCGGATCGAGTTCTGCCAGCCGGCTTTGCTCTTCTTATAAAAGGGGAAATTGTCGGCGACGTACTGGTAAATCTGGCTCAGGGTCAGCTTCTTCTCGTGCGCATTCTGGATGGCCATGGCTATGAGCGCGGAGTAGGAGTAGGGCGGCCGGACCAGCTTCAGCAGCTCCTCCTGGCTGGCGATGGACAGCCAGCCCAGGTCGGGCCCACCAAAGCCAGGTGAGTTTGTTAAGAACTGCCGCTGCGAGCCGTAGGAAGGCGGGATGAACGACGCCGGGTTGTTGCCGTGCAGGTAGGACGCGGAGGAGTTGACGCCCGGCCCGTTGAGCCACAGGTACGGGTTTGGAGACGAGGCGTAATCTCCGAGGCCGTAACCTGCGGGTCTCTGAGCGCCCTGGAGGCTCTGCTGGTGGTACATGCTGCTGAAGTTGTCGCAGTAGACAGCCGCCATGTCCGGGGCCTCCTGGGCGCCTTTGGGTGGGAGCGAGCCGACGGTCGGGGAGGTGTGTTGGTGGTGCTGGTGATGGGACTGAGGGTCGATGGAGTTCATCACTCCCCGCGGGAAATCCCAAAAGAAACGTTGAAGCGGTTCAGGTGGCCTCTCCCGGTGGTGCGCAGGCAGCAGCAACAAGTGTCAGGGAGGATGGAGCAGTTTGGGGAGTTTTAATAGTATAAACCCTTGACAGCAGCCACATGCAGGCACCAGATAACTCCCAGCAGCCAATAGACACACACGGAGGATCAGGGGGTGTGGTCATGTTCTATCTCATTCAGCACAGAGTGGGTCAGTGCTTCCCAAATGTTTCCCCTGTCAAAACCTCCTGGAGAGACACAACAGGCTGCTTCTGGGTTCAGGTTCTCCCTGAGGGACCGAGGCTGTGATTATATAACCTCAGTCAACAAACAGCAAACCCGACTCACACCGCAACAATGACTTTTAAATAAGTTTGTATTGTGCATCTCACGCTGCGCTGCTCTAATACAAATCTGTACTTTTTAATACTTGGCCATGATTTCTCCTCCTTCATCCGAAGTGAATTTGAAGAACAACACGACTGTTAAAATAAAAAGGGCACCATCTGTATTCATTATGTAATATGGCCCTTTAGGGCATCCAAGAGGGACTTTTATGGCTTTTTTTTATTAATGCTACTGTACATTTGTTTAATGTCCTTTCCTCCCTTTATCATCTTAATGTTTTATGATCACTAACATGTTACAGCTACTGACTGATTACATATTTGTAGATACAAATACACTGACTTCAGACTTATTCTTTAGCACAGTACCCTCATTACTGTAGTACAGGGGGTTTGAATTAAGGACCCTATCTCAGTACTTAACTAACCCAAACCCTGATACTAACCTTAACCCCATAAATAATTATAAATCCCTGGAGTAATCCTAAAACCAGGCATTATTTCCTAATTTTCCACAAATTAATTTTCACTCTCTAGGTCTTAAACCTTTTTTGTTCCTCATAAAGATGCAAATACAACAGCGTGTGACTGCACTTGTGAGGACATTGTGACTTAAATACATTGCCCCATCCACAACTCTTACTCTAATGGTGACACTAAAACCAGTTCTAAAAATAAAAAGTCATCCCTGTGAGGACCAGTGTTTTGTCCCCAGAAGGGAGGTTAGTCCCCACAATGTGAGTGTGTTAACGTGTGTCCCAACAAAACACACAGACACAAAACTTGTGGACTTTGCTGTCAAGCTGTTCAGTAAGTTATCTGAAATAATATCACAATATCTTGTCTGCAAAAAAAAAAAAATAAAAAAAAAAATATATATATATATATATATATATATATATATGTGTGTGTGTGTGTGTGTGTGCCTGCTTAACATTTAACTATGAATTTCATCTGATTTATAATCACATGAGAATAAACATAATCATTGTGAAGTTGAAACATGATTATTTGTGATGCCTCCCAAAAAGAACGTATTGCTTTTTACATGCGTTAAATGCTAAAAGGTGCAATTAAATTACATGTATTAATATTGTAAACTGTCAAAAGGTCTTGACTGAAAATCACTTCACAATCCAGACTTGCTCATATTATTGCATGTCCTTACGCCAGAAATAACTAATCAGTTTCTTTGAAAGGTTTAAAACTTGGTCTTGTGGCTAATTAAAGCGTCTGGAGAATATTCAGCCATGACCTTTTCATCAAGGCATTTCTTAATTTTCCACTTTGATTACACAATACACATGTAGCAAACTGTGAGCCGACTGTATTGTTACACCACAAGTAAGGAAGTCTTATTAGTCCTGAAGATGACTTTTGATAATTCCACTGTATTGATTTGTACTTATTATTGTACTTATTAGCTTAATACAGAGATTTCACACGTCTCACTGTCTTCATTGTCAGAGAAATAAGTGATCTATTATATCAAGTAATGACATAAATTTGCCTGTTTATCCAATTTTCATTCTCAAGAAATATTCAGACTTAACTGTGTGTTATGTTTGGAATTCATGTCTTAATGATTCTGTATTTATTGTCTCGACATGTGTCTTCAGGAACTGCCTCTGCATAACTGAACCATATGAAGCAAAGGTTGCAGTTAAATGGCATTTTTGTTAACCCCTTAACTAGTTTCCCCTTCTATTTGAAAATTTGCTTTTAAAATCATATTATATGTGATTATATATTGTTTTGTTGCAACGCTTAACTGAAGCTGCTTGATAACACTGACTGAAACCCAAGACTTCCTGTTTCATTCATCATTCTTGATGCATTGTACATCATTTTACACATTTTTGGAAAATGTTGCATCTCCTCTAGACCTTAAAGTAAGGTTCTGGAGGATTGAACAGTCATTAATAGGTACCATCAAATGGATAAAGAGTGGATATCTGAAGAAAGAAGAATGGATGAAGAAACCAAAACACAGCTCTCACACACTCAACACTCACACAGATAGAGAAAGTCTCTGTAAGAGGACTGCAGCCTTTATAGTGCTGGAGAAGCCACTGTAAGTCCAGGTGATCCCAGTTGCAATGATGAGACAGCCCCTCCCACAGTTACCTGCCAGGAACCCACAACAAACAAACAACAAACCAACAACAAACAACACACCAAACTCAAACTTAATGTGAACGTGAAGATAACATCTGAATGAAACACACTTGTCACTCATTGTTAGCTGATGAATTAGATATTTAATTATTTATATGTTCACTTATTCATGAATTATGTCGTGTTTTTGTCGTATACATACTTTGCTTTTTTCAGTGTTCCTAATGATTGTTTTTTGGTATCTTGTTAGATTTCTGACCCAGTTTTATTTACCTGATTAAATTAACCAAATTATAATAATAATGATAATAAACTACCAATATGCCTTCTGTTGAGACAATAACTTGGAATAAGGGCTTCAAACCTTTCAACATAGTTCAAATTCGAAAATGCAAAATAACGACACTGTTTCTTACTGCAGCCTTGTACCTTTAGTATAAATCCTTCGTGTCTCTGTCTCTGGCTCAGATATTTATAGAAAAATCACTTGTGGAGTGACACTGCCACCGTGAGCTGCCTGTTTTGTCTGCTCAAATCCCAGCATGCCCACTGTTCTCAAATTATTCAGGGTTTTTATGTAGGATGTCACATTCACCACAAGATGGAGGTAGCTCACTGCTCAGTGTGGAGTCTGAACTGACTCTGCAGATCATGAAGCATCCACAGGAGAGAGCTAAACACCGCTGTAAGTGTCTCTGGATGAAGTTGCCAAAGAGCCATCTAACTCCTGGAAGTCTTCGCCTCAGAAATCTAACATGAACGTGTGGTTTTACTATGAGAGCTCCCGGAGATTGAGAAAGTCTTGGAAGAAGTTAAAGAATGCCTTCTGACAACATGAACGGTTATTCCAGCCCAGAGTGTCCAGACTAAGACTTGGAACAGTGCAAATAACTTGCTTTATGGTCTCAAAACAAAGACAAACAGTTTGCATAAAAGTTTCTTTGGACAGAGCCTGTCTGCATTTAGCAAAAAAAACCCGCCGGTGTTGCATTTCTTCTTGGAGAGGAACTTTCTAATAAAGCGGAGTCAGAACTCCTCCGAGCCCCGCCGTGATTACTTTGGTTGGTATTGACACATTATCTGCCAGCACTTCCCTGTTTTTCAGCATCTGATAGACTGAGGTTTTGCTCTAATGCAGCTTTTCCACTGAGATCCAGGCCGCAGAGTAATTGTCCGCGCAGCACCAGGAGTCGCTCTGTCTGACTGTAATTCTATAATATTGGGGTTGGCTATGACAATAATCCCCGGGGCTCATCGTGCGTCGCCAGAACTGTTTCACTAACTCAAATGTATGTATGAGAATCTGAGATTGCAGATTTTGAGGAAGACTCTCTGGCTTTGAGGCTCCTGTCAACAGACTCTTTGAAAGAAGAAACGGTTTTGTGAAGATATTGCAGCTCGAGTTTGTGAATTGTGACTTTTGCTGTCTGAGTCCTAAAGAATGGAAAGGAATGTTACAGGTTTACATCCTGCATGAAATAAAAAGAATTCAACAGAAAACGTATAAATTATTTAGCACCCAATAACATGAGCTGCTCTCGCTTGTTCCCAGTGTGATTGACAGACGTATTTTTCTCCTCCACCTTCATTTAAAGTTATTTAGGTTTAGCTTGTGTATTTGTGCTTGTGTGACAAGAGATTAGACAGAAATACAACACAGTCTTAAAATCCTAATAGGACGTCGCCGTGAGAGCAAAACAGGCGGCAGGTTGTCTGAAAAAAGAAGCAGACTGTGTGCTCTGCTCTGCCCAGCTGGTGCAAAAGAAAAAACCCGGCTGTTCAAAGCACTTCTGGTAAATGTATGAAGAAATACTCAAAGACGAGCTGAACGCATTAATAGTTTAGGGCTGGCGTGCTGCTATTATGTACTGTTAGTGAATTATGGAGAAAACATGCAAGAAGGGCGCTCACTCCATCCTAATTTGGAGATCCCATCCAAACAATGCATTTTAGATCACATCTGTGTCCTAGTTTTGTTGTTATTCATAACTTCAAGTACTTTTAGAAATGCTTAAAGAAGTCGAACACATGAAGATGAGGATACATCATAAAGTAAATGGTATGCTTTTGGTATTTCTGACATTAAAACATGTAATTACAGATAAAAGAGGCAAAAACAGGAAAAAGTCAGAACCAGACGCTTCGCAAACAACATCGTTTTAAACTGTTTTTGTTGTGTATTTCTGTCAGCACGTGATGATGTCAGCAGACTGATCAATCATAAAACAAAAAGAAACCTGTAATTTCACTAAATAAAGAGAAACAAATACCAGCGTGATATCCGGATGCAGGCAGGAGGGAGGGATGCAAAATCGCCCCGAAGTATTTTAGTTTGTCAAATCCCAATGATGCCAAAGTGCTAAATAAGATCGAAGCAGAGCGACAGTATTAACAGTAATAAACAGTATTAGTCTATTAATATAATTAATGGCATAAAATGTGGACCAATCATCGTGTTTTCTAAAGGATGGGGGCTAAACTAAACAGACACATCAGCCACAGTTCACACACTTGGAAACTTGAACTCGATACTACACAAATATTGAATGATCTGAATGGTTATTCTGTATATAATCAATGAAATCCTAATGTACATAAACAGGTAGGTTTGTTAGGCTTTGCTGCTTTACCATTACTGGTTAGGGGGAGGCTGAGCTGCAAATTCGTGCATGCAAAGACTTGTTTATTCCTGTTTCCGAGACAGTCGGGTCCATTCAGCTG
Organism: Nannoperca obscura; assembly: GCA_036024295.1. NCBI lineage: Eukaryota > Metazoa > Chordata > Actinopteri > Centrarchiformes > Percichthyidae > Nannoperca > Nannoperca obscura. The sequence continues at coordinate 10,577 of JAVQJL010030082.1, read as the reverse complement.
ACGCACAATCTCCACCATTTACCTCCAGTCTATTTCGGTGACATATTTACGCCAGCGCGTCAGGCTCCGTGAATCTACCTGTGTTACGGTCGAGCGGGATCATTTACAGAGGAAGCTCTTTGGAAATAAACATTTGCACTTATTATATATCGCATGCTTCTTAGGAGCAAACACACACACACACACACGCACACGCACAGACAGCGAGCGCAGCACAAGACAGATAAGAACATGCATGCACACACAGAAGGCATTCATAGTAATAACATAGTGCTGCTTCTGAGAGGCCAGCCACAGATCTGCGGGCAGAGCGGGTGCATAGGAGATGTTATTGCTCTATATGTTTATAACGCTGCCATGGAAAAATAAGAGGCTCAGCCACAGGCATTTCCTCAGTTCCTCTCTCTCCAGTCACCTCTCCAAGCCTGTGTGGGAGGGAGGCGGCGAGCGTTTAGATGAGGGCTGAGCACATGTCACACTTCATCATTTTCAGAAATAGGCACACTAATTTCTCTTTCTCTTTTTGCATATATTCTATCTCAAACCACTTTCACCACCCGCCTCTTGTTCCCTCACCCAACCCAGCTTTTTATTACGTTCATTGTCTGGGTTCATGCAGCGCTGACCTCTGCCATCATCTTATTTACTTCAAATGTTGATTTAGTGTAACGTTAGAGGCATGGGAATTCAAACAGAAGGATATTTGCTGCACGTATTGTTTGGTTTGCTCACTACTGGGTGCTTAGATTGCAGGCCACAAGGAGTTTAAATTTATTTCACTGCTGCCCTTTGAAGTTTCATCTGCTGTATCTAAATACAATGTCTAAAACAGCCTGCGTAGCCCTGACAGCCTGTAGTTTAGTTTTAAAGAGGTGCACTTCAGCTACTACCTGCAAAGGCTCTGCAGAACTAATAATCCAGCTTTCCCCTCAGCAGTCGGTCAGAGCTGCTACAGTAACAACTGGGCGGAGAACATGAGTGTGAGGGAGGCATCTTTAACATCATTAGTGTTGAACCGGCTTTCAGACACAGAATATATTCATTGTTCCATGATTAGGGTTCTTTCAGCTCCTTTTTGGCTCAGCTTTCATTTATTTATTTCCCTGTCATATCTCTGTTAAACATAAGCTTCAAGGACACAGGAAGCGAAGGAAATAAAACGGATTCTAGTGTTGCACTAAGTCACTCTAAATGATGGTGTCATCCTATAATGTGAACGTAAATAACGGCTGAAGTCATGTCACATATCATTATTATTATATTATATTAGATATATCCTCTGCTCCTCTGAAAGCAGCTCTCTGTTTGTGATCCAAAGGATAATTAGGCCTCGGAGCATCAATGTTTGGTCTCACTCTGCTCGGCTTTAAAGAGAATGCTCTTTTTGGATGCTTCAGTACAAGCGTATATATCCCTTAAAAAAGGCAGAACTGTAGCTGCTCGTGCTTCTGATGTGCCATCCAACTTTAAAATTCAGCTTTGCGAGCTCAGTCTTCTTCAAAGCCTTCTTTTCTTTTCTTTTTTTGCCCTCTTCTGCCAGCCCCGACTCGGCTCAGCCTGCTGCCTCCACATGATGAGTGGAGCTGAGTGAAGAAGTCTGGTGAGGAGCCTGAAAGGAGCCACTATCTCATAAACTAAAAGGGAGTTATAGCAGCATGAAAAATACCACGAAAATGAAACACTGAGCCGCTGGTGTTTTGTGGGTTGATCACTGTTCTGTTTAGAATTCGCTGCAAGTAATCAATGTAAAAAAAACCTCTCCATTCATTCTCTTTGACTTCGAGGCCTAATGGCTTTTTTAGTAACGACTTTGTGTCTTTAACGGCACAAACATCATTAACCCAGGCCATTGTTATTCTAATCTCCCCTGTCAGCGGCCTCTGAGGCAGGGCCCTCGCCTCGCTCAAACACTTTCCTCATTGTGAGTCCGGAGGGTGGAGGGGGAACGAAGGTGGTGAGGTGGCTGCTTCACCCGCTGCCACCTGAGTGGGCATCGGCGTCCAGAAAAACCTCACATTTAGGGTGGTCCAAACCTGCCATCTCCAGACCACGTCCTCCTGGCTCTCCTCTGTGGTCCTAGTTCCACCTCCCACCATCACTTTCACCCTCGCACTCACAAAAAGCCCCTCACACGAGGAACAAAGTTTCACTGGCCCTCATTTGTTGACTTATCTGGCATGGCAACAGTTTGCCTTTCCAAAAAAAAATTGTTAAACACCGTTTGTTGGGCTTGTTTTGGAAGGAGGTGGCGGCCTGCTGTACCTCCCGCCCCTCACCCACAAACATACAGGAAGAGCCTCTACGACTCGAGCAGGTGCAAAGACGAGGCTCAATGACATCTTTGTACCAAAGGGGAGAAGTTTGGGAGGTTTGACAGCACTCCTGGCCGGGCCTGGCGCTGCCCCCCCTCTGTCTGCCTTTCGGGGAACTTGAACGTGAGAAGTTAGCGGTGACAGGCCGCGGAGGGGGAAACCATATATCCTGAAGTGACACAGACACCAAAGGTAGGTTTCTGGCTTCCACAGCAGCCTGTCACGCTGCTTTTATCAGAGGCTGCTCTGGGCTTTTACTGGCTGCAGTAACTCATGGTGGCCCAGTGCCTCTAAGCCCGGTTCACAATAGAAACTCACAATAGCAAGTTCTGTTTTCTAACTGCAAAATGCATTAACTGTTCTATCCTGCTAATATCTTCATGGTAAAGCATCTTTTATCAATCCTTGATCTTACTATTAATCAGGGAGGACGTGCCAACAATAATATGAAACATTCTTCACGTAAAGAATTTGTCAATTGAGAGCGGATTAGGTGTTCAATTAATCAGCCATTTCTTATTCATTGAGCTATTTGTAACTCTATCACCTACCTTAGAATCACAGGTGCTGGTGTAATGAGCTGATGTGTGTACAAAAAGAGTAATCCAAGAAGCGCTCGTCAGTAAGCGCTCTGTAGAAATCTGAAAACTGAAGTTAGCCGTCGTTCTCTGTTTCATTAGAGCATAAGGAAACAAATGGCGGTATAGCAAACTAACAATATTTTAATATTCTGCTTTGACGAGGAAAAATTGCATATTTGCTCACTAAAGGCATAGAGCCATTCGTCCATGTTTTGTCCATTTGTGAGGCTACTGTTATGAGCTGTTACACAGTGTTAAAATGCTGGTTGCTGGTGCTGCATTGACTCATGTGTTCCACCAATCAACCTGCACTTACCTCCCTCAAGCCCTCTTGTCCTGGGAGAGTACATACTCTGAAGTAGGAGATAAAAACGTCTCTAAGAAAAGTGTCCTATGATCTGGGATCTTGCAGTGCGGACACAATAAAAAGTCCTCCAACTGTTCTTAGAAGCTACGGAAAAGTTCCCCTGGTTTGAAAATGCAACAAAAGCTCCAAAGTTCTTCTTCTTTTGGCGTTTTCCTCGGGTGCCAGGCAGCTTCATGTGCATTACCACCACCGTCTGGACTGTGGTAGAGGCAACCCTGATTTGTATGTAGCATGGGAAAACCAAGACGCATTGTAATTAGAAGAAAAAGATGCAGCTGACAGCTGGAAAGGTGCAGTTCAAAGACAGGTAAAGTAGAATATAGAGATGGAACCAGAATCTCAACTCAAGCATTTACCACTTCAAGCAAGTGGCCAGGAGCAGGACTTTGTCTCTGAAGCTCACCTCCAGTGACGCAGGGCATGCTGGCCACAAAGACAGAAGTCTAAAGCTGTTCAAACCTTTCAGAGATTTCAACACGAGTGAGTTTATCATCGTAGTTGTACCTTAAACACCGGTTATATAGACTAGGTTCAGTTTGGGGCTTTAGATTTCATTGTCGTAACTCTTTTAATTCCTTCAAAACGTGACAGTTGCTTGTTATTGAGTCCATTCTGAAAGCCATTATAGACTGTAATGGTGGGACAAATTCTATTTGGCAAAAGGCTGAATTCAGGTTCTTGCCAAATTCACACACACAGCTGATATGATAGGAACAGGCCACGGAGGTGGTGGTGACAACTGACAAGCTGGGTGGTCAAAACAGACTCTGACTTTTATGTTTATGTGATATGTGTTAATAAATAAAAGGTTGTGTTTGGTCGTGTCGTATCATTCACTCTGTAATTCTGGATATTTCCAATATGTTTCTCGTTCAGTGCCACTAAGTACCAAGTAACACTGCGGCACATTTGAAATGCATGGTGATTATTTCGGAGCTGAATCTGAGCTTAATGATCAGGCATGATAAGCCATCTTCTGCGACCCCCAAAACGTGGAGAATATGAGGTTTTATTATTTCTGGAGCCGGGCCCACGAACAGAGCCTTTGCAGCCCACTCTGGATTTCATGGAGCTCTCAGGCGGTGACCTCAGCAACAATGTGGGGTGCTGTGCTGATTCTGGGGACCAGGCGAGCCCAACTGCCCCCACCTGCTAGCAGCTTTACTGGCCTGGCTGCGAGCCCTGAGGCCCGTTCCTACACTGCAAAAAACATCTTTTTTTTCGTGTTAAGGATTATAAAGTGATTTCTGACCCATATTCAGATCAATGCTTTCTTAGTGCAGTTGGTTAAAGCAAAGCCAGCTCACATTCTGCTGCTGGTAGTACTCTGTTGCTTTCATTGAAATAGATTTTTATTGCAAATGCTACATTTCCTACTGTTTTGGTTTTGTTTGGCATTTTAAAAGGATAAATAAGACAAAGAATATTAGTTGACAAATTGTTTTTTACAGGGCAGGCATGTCAATGCCCAGGAAGGCAACAAAAAGAGTGTGTGTGTGTGATCCCTCACATACACACACCTTTTGGACTTTGATACATGTGTGGACTGTGAGGACCCACATTGACTCGATTGCCTGGTCCTTAATGTTAACTAACAGTCCCATGCAGGACTCCAACCCAACAAGCCTCAATCTGAACCTAAGAGTAAACCGTCCCTTTTACAGGCCCAACGTTCAAAATCCACTCGTCCAAATGTTTTCATTTTCCAACATCCTGTTAGTCTCCTCACACAGATAGAGGAACAAGAGGGTGCACACACACACACACACACACAGAATGTAGATCACATGGTCTTGTGTGAATCTGCTCCTCCCCACATGCCCCGGGTGTAACGGGGGTCCAAATGTGAACAGTGGTGGATTGTGATGCGGCACAATGCTGGCACAGAGACGTGGGGGGATAAACACCCTTTAAGCTCTTAACTAGGCCGTAAGAAAAACATTACCCAGTGTCCTCCGGTTCCTCTGGGCTGCCTCCGCCTACCTTTCCACCGTCGTTCCCTCTGCTTCTCTGTCGGTCTCTGATTGTTGCCAAGAAAGCAGGAGGATTCATTACATATAGTATTTTGTTTCGATTCTGAGGTTTGGACTCAGATTATACTTTTTGATCTGAACATCCTGTAAAGTACAGATGGATAATACATAAAGAACATAACATGTGAAAGAGTTAGTTAGTAAATTAACAAAACGATTCTACATTTTACAGATTCTTTTTTTACATAAATGAATGCAGTAAATATCCAGTAAAGAATCACCAAAACATTAATACAGTAAATAAATAGCAGAAATGTGATACGTGTCTTTTACAAACTACTTGAACTACATACTTTCTTTGCAGCTTACAGATTCAAGTCTTTAAATTAAATAAGTGCTTCATTTGTCACTTGATTTAAGAATTGTCTTCTATTGCAAAAGAATCCTACATTAAACAAACAGCCATGGATTTACCTATAACTTTCTCTACATCTACAACATCTCGCCTGATCTTGTCCAAGGTTTCGTCTGCATGTGTTGACAGTACGACAACTTTTTCACTTTGCAAATGTGCAATAGTTTATTCACACAGTTTAAATCATAATCACTGCCAGGTGAATTGACTCAAACAATAGTCTTCATCTCGCTGTGTCATTGCTGTCAGTCAGAGTCCTCTTCGTCGTTGTTGTTTTTGAACAAGGAGTACAGAATGGCACCCAAAGCTATGACGCCTACACCTGCCACAGCTGTGCCTCCAATCACAGCTGCTGTTGTAACCTGCAAACGACAAATGAGAGGCAGGCTCAAGGTCAAGGTATTGTTGCCAGGAACATTTTAACCACATCAATTGTGATTATATTGACATAAGTTTCAAGTTGAAGTTGGAAAAGAATTAATGTGGGTTAAGGCCGTACCAAAAGTTAAATTCTTTGTCTGCATTGTTAAACCAGAACGCAGCAGAATATCTGAGAGTTGTTGCAAATACAGCACCATGTTGGTAATAAAGCTGAACGATGTGCAAAAAAAAAACCCTTAATGAGATATATTTGGACCTATTTGGCGACTTCTGCTGGAGTCTGTAACAACAAGCACGTTCCCTCACGTCCGGAATATGATTTGTAGGCTTCTTTGTAGCACCACAGTGCTTCATAACGGTACATTTTACCTTCATCTTTATTCGGATATTGCACTTGGCCATATTGTGATTGATAATATTTTGATTCATTGTTCAGCCCCAGCTGGTAGCACCACGACTGCTGGAAGCTAGCTGTTTGGCTGGCAACATTAGCTAGCCCAGTATCAAGCGTGCTATCTCTCACTACTCAATATTAGAATCACCCCCCTAAAAGAGTTTGCTATTGAATTTCAAATTTAAACTTGAGACAAAAGCTTTGTGCCAATTTGCTTTCCCTCCATTTCGTAGCCTTTGACCTCAACAACACTACTCAGATGAAGTCAATCATCCTGTTGTTTCGCTGCTTCTGCTTCTTATCAACTAAATAGTCGTAAATTCAAATAGTTTGTCCTGCAAGCTGCAGCATAAAGGCCCCAGGACGCTCACCTGTCGAGACTCTGGCTTGCCATATCGTAGCTCTGTGACAAAGTGCTCACAGTTGTGAGTGGCGACAGAGTACGGCAGCTTCCGACCCACCATCCTACAGGCGTCCCTCACGATGACGTGACGCTCGCGAGGCTGGTACTTATCATCCAGGAGGTTGTTGATGTGGAAATGATCGAAGCCGACCACTTCCCGGAGCTTGTGACGCGTCACCTGGGCAATGCTGGTGTCCAAGAGTGCCAACATGTTACCGTAAGGGTCTGAATCATAGAGGACACAGACAGGGAAGAAGTTAGACACAAAGAGAAACAAGAAGAAAAGGGATACTGACAAAGACAGAAAGTGATGATCAGGATATATTTCCATTCATCAAGTCATTGATTTTACTATTATTTTACATTTATATACAAGTAATTGGCTCATTATGTCCCTCTGAGGGTCACTGCTCCAAAAACTACCCTGCGTTTTAGTTACTGACTAACAAAAGCAAAATAAAAGGCAGGTGGCAGACACCGTAGATAGATGTAATAAATGCAACACACTTGGAGGAATCAAATGAACAACTTCGTCTCCACCGATGTAAAGAGCCCAGTGCTCATACGTCCCACGGAAGATCTCGATCAGGTCTCCGGGCTTTGCAGAACTCGCAAACTAAAGTGATCAGAAAACAGTAGAAATTGAATGTAGTAGTGTAAATGGACAGTAACTAAAGGTAACACCTGGAGCTCCTGTTTTACACGTTTGTTTACATGCATGTGTCACCTGATACACATTTCCTGCCACTACTTTGAAGCTGTGTCTTCATCTTCAGGCTAATATAGATTTGATAATAAAAGTTAGGTGCAGGGACATTGTATCAAAGGTACAAAGGTAACGCGTGGAGCTTTTGACCACGAGTTGCCCTGTGGATCGATGGTTTCAAAAACAACAGCAGGGAACAAGACTGCAAGCTAGCAATTAACTCTTTGTTTGCAAGAAAACATTTAATAATGATGCTTCATGTCTCCAGTTGCCACCTCTGGGTGACGGTGTACAATGCACTGCTGTTTCTGCCCGACATTATACTGAAACAACATCAGGGCATGAATCAGAAAACAAGCAGAGCAAAGCAACGCCCAGTTTACTCAGAAACTTGGCATGACATGTGAGACTAGTCAACACCTGGAGATGTGTATTACACGATGAAGGCATGTCTTAATGTTAACACATTGCACTTGTTGTATCACTTCACCCTGTTTGTTCTTGTTGTTCCCATTCTTCCATAAAGACAGATTACATGTGTCTCTGCTGGGAATGCATTGCTTTACAGCACCTAACTCAAAGTAAAGTCTGTAGGAGCCACTTCTGTTATGCATCGTTCTCCATGAATACTTAAAACAATGAATCGATATACTAAAGTATTTAAAATGTTGCCAGTGGAAAAGATCTTGAAGTCTACAGTAAGTGATGAGTGACAGCAGAGATCAGCAGCAGGAGACTCACCATTGCTTCAGCCATGTCTTCAGTTCTTCATCGATCAGCTGAGAAACAGGTGCGACCTGCAGCCAAGATATTGCTGCTGGAAGTGAAACCTAAGTTTCAGAAGCGAAAGTGTTGCAGATTATGCAGATGCAAACACAGATTAGATAACTACGTGGCTGCAGTGTGACCAGGCTGCACGGCCTTTATTTACAGGGCGAGTCAGCTGGTGCTGAGTGCAGTTACCCCACCTCCCAAAGATCATGCTGTCTTCAGAGCGTCACAAGATAGAGAGAGAAACAACGAGCCCCTGCTGGTCTGCGTGAGTCCCAACAACTCAAACGTAAAGTTGTAAAAGATGTGGATGGTCTCCCCTGTTGTCTGGTGTATTGCTTGTTGTTCTTGTATTCTTATAGATCAGTTCTTATCCACCATCTTTGTTGGTGTCATCCACAGTGCGAGGGTCACATTTCAACATCAGAAGCCCCTATTGGCTTCAGAAGATCCTGTCACAGCCAATCGTCTGATGAACAGTTGTGTTGTGCACCCAAACCAGAGCCCCACACGATTATTCAGAGCTCAGAGAGGTGCAGAGAATGTGTGTTAACTGTTGTAGTGACATACAGACAACAAATATACCAGGTGTCCCTGTGTGGAACTGTAGACACAGCCTGCCACGATGGGCTAACATCTCCCATTACAGTACAACATTATAGTATAGTATAGAAAGAGTCTTTATTGAAAAGTCTTTGAGTGATATATTCGATAAGCACGAGGGTTGAGCTGCACAAAGGCTTCATTTTGAGTGAATTATGCAGCAGGCGCACTCAATGCTACGTCAAGGTTTTCTGGGTTAATGTTTCAACCAAATTGCACTTGTCATGTAGTGTGAAAACCTCTGCATGCTTCACAGCAATGAGGTGAAACGAAGAAAAAGAAACCATGTCTTATTTCAAGGTTTTCCAAAGCCTCTGGGTAGACTTTCCTGCTGTACAAGACAAAATGAGCTGAACTGAAAGTCAAATAATCGAGCAGCCTGGTTTTGAATCTCTGAAGCTTAAAGACATGTATTAAAACATATATACAAACAGTGTCTGACATGTCTTTTCTGCAGAATAGTATAATTTCCACATTCAAATCCTTTAAAATGCATCTTCTCCTTCATTAAACATCCCAGAATCTATAAATATGCAAATTCTGTTCATTTCTAAAGTTGTCCTGTTGGACACAAGATGTCTCCTACTTTACTGTGAAGTCCATTCTCAGTGTGTGTGTGTGTGTGTGTGTATCTTATCAAGACATTGTTACCTACTCGTTTTCTATATTTAGCATATTTCTGTGGATAATATTTCCCTGTTTTGTAGATTTTTTCTCACAGTGCAAATCATTATTGTTTAGAATCAGCCATTATCAACATTACGTTTGGGAAGTGGGTTGCAGTTATATGCCCTGTGTGAAGTCCATGAAGGGTAGAACCAGCCCACTCAACACTGCCACTGCACACTTAACACATACGAATTGCTTTTATCGATTTTAATTCTAATAAATGAACAGAGAAGAGACAACAGTGCTTCACTTTACCAACGCACGCAATTCAATACGGAAGATATTCAGTAGCCTGTACATAAAATCCCAGAATCCATCTTGAAGCTCATTGTGGAGGCAGAGACCTTCACCTCACTGCCCCTCAGCTGATACAGAGAGTCAAAGATAGATGGGTTAGTTAATGAAACGTCCTTCTGCGGTAAATTAAATTGTCAATGAGATGGCTCACAATGAATCGCTCAGGGGCAAACAAGGCAACTTGGTTTTGTATTTAACTTAATACTGTTGCTGTTGAAATGTTTTATTCAATGTAACAGTTAAACAAGTGAAACATCTCTTTTTACAATGGTGGAAATACACGGACTCTCACTGCAAACGGTTATAGTGGTTTAAGTGTAGCTGATCAGGTGATTATTATTGATAAAAAAACGTATATGGTCGAGAGTCATAGATCGAGCCCGGTAATATATTAATATAAGACCAGATATTATTTGGGATATTTGTCTTAATATTGTATAAGAGGTTGCATTTGTGTTTTCCTGTCTTTCCTTGCTAAAAAAAAGATAAAAAGATAAATGTAGTGCTGCTTCTAAAGACGTGATAATGATGGAGAGAGCAATCCATCCCACTTTATTTGTAATTAGCGGACATATGTTACTTTATTGATTGTTTGAGTTGTCTAGAGGTGATACAATTAGTCTTTGTCATGGTACTAGGTAGCTCTTTTAAATGATTTTGTTTTGTTCAGTGTTTTCAGAAGAATTATTGTCAGCATGGATGTTA
>JAVQJL010030076.1:0-21272 GCA_036024295.1 Nannoperca obscura | reverse complement strand
ACCTACATCCAGACCATCCTCCAGCCTTACACCCCCGCACGCCAACTACGGTCTGCGTCTGAGAACCGCCTGGCGGTTCGCCCTCTCAGAGACGCCCGCTCACACTCAAGACTTTTTTCCTACCTCGCCCCCCCAATGGTGGAATCAGCTGCCCACATCCGTCAGACAATCAACCTGTCTGACCACTTTCAAGAAAAGACTAAAGACTCATTTGTTCTGGGAATACAACAAATGTGACACATTGGTTCTATAAAGTACAGCATATCGTGTGATATTATATGAGAATTGTTGTCTAGCTTGATTGTACTGTGATTGATAATGAACGGACATAATCTGTTTCTGAATTTAATGCTCTTTTCGTTTTTGCCACTGGCAGCAATGTACTTACCTATAGCACTTGTGATTCATCACCAGCACTCATATTATTCGATACGATATCTTGTTGTTTTCGCCCATGATTCTATGCACTTTATGTAAAGCTCTTATTTGGAAGTCGCTTTGTATAAAAGTGTCTGCTAAATGCCTAAATGTAATGTAATGTAATGAATGAACATTAATATTTTACGTACAGATTTTTTACTTCAACTATACAGATTTGAATATTTTTGCTTTCAAAAAGCTTCCTGTGCACACGAAAGCCTAAAAATATTTGTGCAGTTCTTTTGTATTTATTTACAGATTGTTAAATATGTGTTTACAGATCACCTGATACAGACGATACACCATTGTTTCTTATATCATGTGCCTTTGATTAAGATTGTGCTTGTTTTTGGACCAATACGGCTTAGTGTTGGCTGTAACAGGTTTGTTCTGCCCCCAAGTGGTAAGCAAGAAAAATACAGTTTTTCACAAGTCCCTGACAGTGCCTCCTGTTAGTGTAGCATTGTTTTTACATGCAGGCTTCCTTGTAACCCTGTTAAGTTTCCTGTCAGACCAAGCAAATGAAAAGACTCATTTTTCAAAATATCTCTAAAGCATGAAGAAAGTTCAAGATTGAAACTTGCATATCCGATGAACTGTGCTTAATATTGGCTTTTTTATTGTGTGAGTGAGTTTATATCAAAAAATAAAACTTGGGGGGCGGGGGTGTTCGTGCATGTGGATATGGAGGCTGTGAAGCTAGCAGGCCTGCTGTGAGGAGTCTGATCCTGAAATAGGCATTTTAATCTTTCTGTTCTTCAAGCTGTCGAGATCTGCTGTGAAAATGAAACGAGCAGATGTGTGTGTAGTCTACATAGTGTATGTGTGTTTCTGTTTGCGTATGAGTGAATGCCTTCAGTAAGCGTGCATAGAGGTTTTGATGTGACAACATGTAGCCAACAGCTAAATATGCCATGCCCGTATGTGCGTGTTTACATTGATTTTCCAGGTATGTGACATCACACAGAGCCACACAACAGCTTGTTCTTCCCACATTGAGTCATATTTTACCTGCTGTAGCTGAATCATCTCATCTCCACAACTCCATCCACATCATGTATATTTAAAGGGCGGTATGTACCCTGAATTTTCCTTCCTGTTTCTTACTTTTGTTTTAACATAATTGATGGTGGCCATTCAGTACAATTAAAGGCATGACTGAGCAAAGGACATAGAATGTATTAAGACTGAAGTGTAAAAGTATAAGCAGTACTATGGTTTCAGTCACACTCAAAGTCCCATCTGCTGTACAGAAAAGGCTGATGTTGCCATCATGTGGCTCGTGGATGTAAAAGTCTAAACTGGAGGCTATTATTTACAACAGGAACCACCACCACTCATAGGTGGCCTTAACCCGAAAACACCAGCACCTCTTTTCTCCCTCTCACACACACAAACAGATACTCACAGTTGTGACAATGGTGTGGATCAACATTCTATAAATGTACAAAAACATTGAAAATACAAAACAAATGTCTACAAAGGAAAGGAAATACATTATATATACATACCTATTTGGTGAGTCATCATGTACACTGTGAAAATATAAAGATGTTTACATTCTCTAAAGCACAAATTTTCTGTGTTCAACTTAATGGTCAAAAACTAAACTATACTAAATACTAAAATAGTCAATTGCTGTGGTATTGGACTTTCTCAGTCTGAGTTTTGATGTCAAATAACCAAAAAGAGGCTAGTTGAGGTGCAACTTGAGATCTTGAGGATCATCGGAGTCTCCTGACGTCAGCCGACTGAGGGAGGCATCAGCTATGCTCACTACTACAATGAGTCTGGCAAGGGACCACAATCAGGCTCCAGCATCTTTCTCAATTTTTTTCACCTTCCTTTTCCTCTTCTTTCTTCACCTCCTCCTCTCACAGCTTGGGCAGGTTTCTTTGGTGCACACTGTTGTGGCGCTTCAGATCGTCACAGTGGGGAAACTTCTCCTGACAGTTAGACCAGTGTCAGCTAAAGGGCTTTATTCCTGAGGAGCAGAAATAATGAGGAAAAACAAAAAATCAATGTTTGCTTTAGGTTGAATTCAACTCTTGGAATGCAAGCTTTGATTTTGTTGTACATGAGTTAAAGTTAAAGCCAGGGGGACCATCTTAACTCTCACTGGGAGAGGAATGGAGTGAAAACGTTTTTTGGACACGTCTCACACTGAAATGGTTTCATTTCTACAGAGAGGTGCAAGAGGTTGTTGCAGTGGCAGAGACAGAAATGAGATGAGTGTAGGGTGAGGGTCAAAGTTTAAATATACAATTAGATAGAGCAATCAGGTTGAAAGCATTAAAAATGAAAAGTTTTCAGGGACATTTTACAGTTTCAACACATTTTGTGTGTTTCTAATGCGAGAAAATTAAAATAATTTAATTGCTACATAATAAATAATTATTAGTGAAAAATCATTAAGCTTAATGATCAAATCAATTAATTACACATCTCTCTCTATGTTTTGCATGTTGGGTCATATATTTGAATGAATAAGAACTGCAGCAGACTCCTTGTTCTGAAGCTCAGATTTATATGGTAAAAGCAACAAACAGTTAACAATTTGTTGTTAGGCCTGTGTCAGATTTTTTAAACTGTAATATTGTGTTGGATTACATTATATTGTAGTAATACATTTTTTTTCTGTTTTGTAACACTGATGATGGCCTCTATTTTCAAAGAAAGCAGAGACAGGCATAAGTCTTTTCATAAAAAAAAATGTCATGCTTCCAATAACCAACCCAACCAACAAACTTTAATGTGTATAAGCAAGAGAATCTGTGGCCAAAGCATGTGAAAACACACTGGTAAGGCTTCTCACATCAGCAGCAGCATTACCAACATCATAACCATCATCATCCAGGTGGGGCCGTTGGGTCATTGTCATAATTGCAAAATTAAGAATTAATTAAAACACTGATATTTTATTTGAGAATTTAAAATGACACACAGTTATTTTTGTCCTCTATAGCAGACAAAGGCCTATGATAAACCCCTTAAACACAAGTTGTCAATTTTGATTTCAGATTTCCACCACATCTCTGTTTTATTTTTCTTTCTTTTCATTTTGCACCAAAATAACTTACAATCCAGAATACAAATACTTTATTTAGTGATCATAGACAACTAAGAAAACAGGCAAAGATTCACATTTGAGGAGCTAGAAGCAGTGCATCCGTTATGTTGGTATAAACAATGACTTAAACAATTAGTCAATCATTAACATTTTAGCTAAATAATTCATTGAGTTGAAAACTTTCCTAAGAATCATCTTGAATAAAAATGTTTGCATTATTTCATGTTGTCTTCATCTGAACAGACACAAAACACATTTGATAACACTTATTAAAAATATACTTTCAAAATGAACACCCGTTTATTTAAAATACAACACATTTTGTATATCCATGTACAACCAAAGACAGAACACGTTATTAAGAAACAGTGCTGCTTTTCGGGTTTATATAATATATTGGTCTCCAGACAGTTTTTGACATTCCAGCAGAGTCACATAAATCTGTTTCCTCAAGTTATCATTTCCAGAGTCATTAACCATGTGTGCTTAAAGATTGAGAGGAAGATCGTGTTTATGTCTGCCTGCGTATATGAATGTGTGTGTAGATGTGAGATGGAGAGAGAAAATGGATAATAGTGATTCTGTTGTGATGCATTGACATGACGCAGACAGTTACCTATATTGTTTGGCGGTGACAGTATGTCCTCATATTTATGTCATATATTGTTACCTGTACACTATTGACTTAAGCCATCCTTTCAGACATTCATCATCATTTCTGACTCATCTGTTTTCTGAAACAATCCACTTTCAGAATAAGTTATCAAGTGGATGAGGCAACAACTCCAGAAAAGTGAAAAATATATGACTCAGAAGATATTTCTTCACTAATGTGTTCATTCGGATTTTTACACATTCAAAGGTAGGAGTGTTTTTGTTTATTCAATATATCTGAGGATTTTTTTCTCATTAAAACATATTTTAAAAAAGTGCTTGATTGAATCACAATGAATGAATATACAGATTTATTCATCTTTACTCAAAATGTAAAATGGTAAAACATGCACAAAATGTGCTCTGAAATATTTTGGAAATAGTACTGTTTTGCTAAAATCAAGCTGCATAAACTGCATGGCCTTGGAACAAAGCCACATCACAGAACATTATTTATTAATCAAGTGCTTAAGAGATAGAGGTTGTGATCTTAACTGAAGCTTAACTCAATATGGAACTATGTAGTAACTTGCCTCATTCAGTGTAGCATATTTCACTTTTGACGTTACTGCAAAAGCCAGCACAAGACTTAAAAAGTTATTACATATTGGATAACTACAACAAAATAATAGACAAAAACACCATATTGGAGATGGAGAAATACTGAACATTGTGTTCATCGTGTTTATCAAGTCATATTTATCAATTAGCTTTTGGTCATTATTTGATTATTTAATGAAAATTTGCAAAAAAATACCCTTTATGACAGAAATGCCCCCACATCCCTTCCTGAAGTCTTTGCTTCACTTTGCACTTTGTGGTCATTATGCTTACTGTTCAGTACTCCAGAGGACAAGAGTAAGAACATAAAGAGCAAAAGCAACAGTAAATCTCAAGCTGTCTGTCAATTCTAATGACTTCCTTTACCCCTGAATCAACGGCCATCTGGACACCTTTACCATTTAAACCACTACTAATGATGTAATTATACATTATGCACCAGTGAAAAGTGATTTAATTCATTTTATGATATCATACACTAAATACAAGAGGGAATTAAAAATCCACTGCAAAGACAGGATGATGCTGTGAGGTGAAGAGTGTGAGCCAGATCCTGTCATCACCATTTGGAACATTAATCTGGGTTCTCACAGAACTTCGGTGACCCGTAATTCCACTTAAAAATAAGTGGTGGGTGGGTTGGTGTGGGGAGGGACAATATAAAATAGCAAATACATGAAAATAAGGGCACCAAAGCAGAGAGAGAGAAGTCTGTAAGAGTGACGAAATAACCTGTCAAACTGCTGAGGTGGCGTTACCTGAGGCTACTATTGTCATCATTGCACAATGTCACTGATTTCACACTTTCATTGCCCTCTTAATTCCATTTTTGGTGACTTTTGTGTTTTAAGGGCATAGATTATTGTGAGAATAGATAGCGAGCATTCAGGATAGTGGTTAAAAACCATGTAATCTGGACCAGCAGAGACTGCAGCTTGATAATAAACTCCCACTTTGAATTCTGTGTTCATCTAATGCTTAATCTCTAATTTGGAGATTATCCCATGAACATAATTTAAGGGTCGGTTTCAGAAATTGTAATAGAAATTGTTGGTCATCATTTGACCATCCGACAAGCACACTGGTATCTTAACCCTTCTGGAAGTACAATTAAACACTGTATTTGAAATACTTGACAATAACATAAAATAAGATTTGTAAATATGTACAATGATTTGTGCATAATTTTGGGTACTCACAAATGCCAAATCCACACACAAATACCAAGAAATTTAGTCACAAGTAAAAAAACCCCACAAATTTAACATTTTATGTAATGCACACATCACAAGCTAATTAAATAAGAAAGATACAGATTTTTAACTCCAACTTCGCAGATCTGATGATTTTTGCTTTCACAAAGCTTCCTGTGCATTAAAATGTCTAAAATATTTGTGACTTTTGCTTGTATTTATTTACTTGTTAAATGTGTGTTCGTGAATTGCCTGTTACACCCGGATCATGTTTCTTTTACTTTGACGTTATTTTAATGGTCTTCTTCTACACAGATTCACAAATGCATGCTGTTTTTAAGTGCTGGTGGAAAGCTGGGACATCTGGGATTTCCGCAAATTCATGTTTAATTTCAGAGTGGGAAAGACGTACCTCTAAATAGACAGAATAGCTTGTCACTCCTCGATTAGAAAACATACATTTACCAACCACAGACTCTACACATTAACCTATAAATGTAAATATATGGTATAAATAAGCTACTGTTGGTGGACCTCTGCTGGGAAAACAACCAGTCCAGCATGTGCAAACCAAAGCACACACATGCTCACAGGATTGATATCTATGTAGTTCATGGTAGAGAAGCAAACAAATGTTCAAAGTTTATGGGCGCCGGGAGAAAACAACCCATTCAGCCACAATCACAGAGGGCAGTCCCCAAATGCAACCATTCTTCCATCTGTGGATAACTCAGAGTTTAAAACAACACCATTATGCTGAGGAAGGGAAAGGGTCAATACTGTCTCTGACCCTTAACAAGAAATACACAAGTCTCAAACGTTCTACAGCATGACAAGTAAGAGGGAATTTGAGAAGGGTTTGTTTCAGCCAGTGAGACATAAACTACATAGATATCAGTTTTCATGATACTGCACGTAAAGATAGACATATTTTTAAATACAGAGCACTGGTGATTTAACATGACATTATTTATTTACACTTTTAAAATATTAATCAGCAGTATTAAAATGGATGTGATATGTTAATTTAAACAGTCTGCAGGGGAGCACTGTCGCAGCAGGTGTTATTTTGATGTACTGACAGTGGCATAAAAAGGGCCCAGTACTCTGTCTGGGAATAAAAATAAACTGATAACAAACCTCACAGCTGTGTGTTATAAGGTATCATAATTTCCCCCCTATCTGCTGTTGGCCTTGGGAAAATTTTTATTATTACAAGAAAACTCTTGTCGTCGTTGACTAATTTCTCGTTCTCTCCTCTCCCTCTTGCTCTTCAACGTCTTGTGTCATGTCAGGCTGGCGATAAGAAACAAAGAAGAAAGAGGTCTGTGGGAGCGCTGACATTTCCATGATTCATGTGACACAAACAACATCGACACCAGTCCAATGATCTTTCACACACCTATTCTCTTCTTGTTGTGTTCTAGTTCTTTATGATCAGCTTTCCCTTCTATCACCAAACCCAAGATCCCCCCCCCTCTCATATTCATATACACTCAAAGCTAGATGTTCCTGGATCAAATGCAAGAGGGAATAGTTTAAACTAAGCAACACAAACATTTAGACAAATTAAAGGACCTCTGCAATTAGAAAAAGAAAAAGGCTAGCAATATTTGAAAATCTTTAATATTGTCAGCATATCTCATGAAAAGGACCAAAACCAATAATATGTTAGTCCATCTCTCCATATCATTTGACTTTCCCAGCTTATGTATGGCACGCAACCCTAAGCCAATTGGTTCCCTCTGAATATGTAAACTTTTAAACATGGTAATAAATATATACTTTGTTTTTCTTAAAATCATTTGCTAAATGGCTGGGCACTGTAGTTTTAAGCAAACATTACGCAAACAGAAGAAATTAGTGAATTTTTCTGGGATTATTTTCAGATGCGGATTTAGGCACAAATGGTGCGGCAGCAGGATTGTGTATGTGGGTTTGATGCAAAATAAACTACAATGTTCATGTTTATTATATTAATAAACATACATGTCACCCAGTGCAACTGTGTTGGTCAATTGTGTGTTTTTAACAGAGATGGTACAGAGAAATAAGCTACAGCAGGTTTTGGCTACAAAGATAATACTTGTTGGTAGGATAGATTCGATGTTGGGTTTTGTTTTTTAAGGCAAGGTAAGGCAGCTTTATTTATATAGCACATTTCAAACACCTTAGAATGACATTAAAAACAATAAGAGTAAAATCAAGATAAAAATGGGATTAAATAAAATAAAATACAGGTATAGTGCAGTAAAAGATACAAGTTGACAATGTAACAAAGGAAATAAAAACATAATAGAAAAATCATTCATGCAAATGCACAGGAGAACAGCAGAGTTTTTCATTTTGTTTTGAAAGTCGGGGCACATTTGAGACCTTCATCTGTATGTGCAGCAGAGTAGCTAAAAGCAGCTTCACCCTGTTTGGTTCTGACTCGAGGTACAGCCAGCTGACTGCTGTACCTGTGCCCTACTGAGTTTATATTTGTGATGGAAATCAGGAAGCTGGTGGACTCGTCAGTGAAGACCTGGATATCTTAAGCAAAAGCATTTATTGAAGCTCGAGGAGAATAAAGAACAGCAGTAAAATTAAACACTGTATTGCCATCCAATTCTGAAGTACTCCCTGGAGAGGAGTATTTAACTCTAACTCTCTTTAACTAATGGATTCTAAACAATAATCTATGCTAACCTAAGTAAATGAAAGCCATGTTCAAGCCACTGTGGAGGACACAAAGAGGAGCCAGTATATCAATGTGGAGTCTGGAGCATAACGCTGTCTATCTCCCATGACCAAGGTCTATGAAGCCAGTCCTGCCTTATCAATACAGCTGCACCCTGACCAGTTATTCTCAGAAACAGAGCTGAACTTTTAAAAACTTGATGTGCGAGGGCCCGCTCATCGCTGCTTGCAGCTTTAATTTAACTTGTTTCCAATGCAATGTGTTTCAGTGTGTCAGCTCTTTCTCTCTTTTTTTAAGATACTGACTGAGTAAAATAAATATTAAAACATGTTGACTTTTTTGGACCCAGGCTAAAATAATCTTACTGCACTTTGTGTTTGATCTTATTTTAAGAAAATGCTTTTTTTTTAACATGAGTTTTAGACCAAAATTACTTGCTAAGATGGAGATATTTGCACTGTGGTAAGGTTAATAAGTTACTGTAAAACATCTAATTGTAGTTGCAAAATATACCTCCAAAACCATGTTACTCCTTAAGAGCCTCTGACTTTGGTGGCTGCCCTGTGATTGCTTCATTTTATTTTCTAGTTTGTAACTTTACTATGCATGCTGTAGAGGGGGTAGCTGTGTTTTGATTGGTGGTGAGTCAGGCAGTTGAGTGGGTCATGGGTCAGTTCAATGGGTTAATTAGTCATTTGTCACACTGTCAACCCCCTAAGGTTAGTGTACCAACTGCCACTGTTTACATTCTAATGATTTTCCAATCCATTAATCACAAGGCTAAGAATTTTTGTAGTAGTTTTAGTAGAACTGGACTGGTAAAATATTAGATTAACCTTCTCCTTGCTTTCTGTTGGCTTTCTGGCAAATGCCTTATAGTCACAACAACAATGTTTACACATCAAGGACAAAGTTAATGTGAGTTTTGAAGCATTCAGAGATTTGTGTCACGCTCCATGAATTCCAGAAAAAATATCAGATTCTTCAAATCTATACAGATACATCTTCTAAAATCCTGTGTGTAAGCATATTGAGAGCTACTGAAAAGTGAACTCAAAATCCTTGCATGCTCAAATATGCTTGACCAATTAACGGAAATGGCAGTGAAAGTGGAACTGCTTGTACAAGTTCTTCAGCTCTTTCAGCAAAGTTCTTCACTGGAATTAGTATTGAGAGCTATTAGGCACTCAGTGTTTTTACTTATTTAACAAACAGACAACAATGATGCATGTTCTTAAAATCTGACGTCAACACTAAATTAGTGTTTTATTCATGAGCTTGTCATTAGTCAATGTCGATCCATCCATTTTCTGCTTATCTATATGCTTATGCCAACATTAGGCAATAAGAAAAGAAAACCTGTTAAAGAGTGATACACTTATTTATTTACTTAAATGGCAACATTGCTTTAGTTCTGCATGTTCATAAACATAACATACACACAAAAGATGCAGATTCATCTTCAAAATTTAAGAGGCTGAACCTCAAATTTTAGTCCATAGACTGGGTCAAACTCCAAAAACTCCTACTTTTCCCATAATGCAACTTGATACCATCAGTCATTTGACTCTCCTTGCATGGTAAGTTTCAGTGTCTTTCAAACTCCACACCTCAGTTTGTAGCTGTATGCTTTCTGTCATAAATTAGAAGTCTCTTAACTCAAACTGAGATAACCCTGATGAAATCATCAAGCAGTTTGGTTTGGAAACATTTAGTGTTTATATTGTATATAGGTACTCATACAGTACAATGGCAAGAAAGGTTTTGAATTGTTGAGAGTGATGGCTGAGACATAACACAGATTTACCACAGGATGGCATTGTGATACAAGCAATAAGCACAGCCTCTCCTCCTCTTCAGTGCCTATTCCCTGACCTTCAATGACTCACTTCCCTAAAGAATGTTGTTTTAAGGGTGCATTTGTGCCTAGCCACTTAAATAAAGCTGTTAGTTTGAAAGAAAATCATCCAACACAAACAAGTGAATGCCAAACATCAGGTGTCCTTCCTTAAAACTAACAGCAATTTGACAATCTTCACCCTTAACAACTCTGTGCAGCTCAAAACAGATACGTCCTTATGTTGCAGTCATTTTAAAGGAGGAATGGTTCTACACAAAACTCAGGCAGAGTTTTCAAGGGTGCGCAATATTTGATGGCATAAAACTGAAGTTTCTTGATTCTTGCTACCAATGTTTGCATACTTTACTGATCATTTTGTGCTTGTGTGCCTACCACCAGTACTCTGCTGTTTGTCACTGGTGCATTGTGGCTTTTTCAGACATCTATTCTGTAGAATCAAACAAACCCCCTTTATTACACCATTATTATAGCTCTCAAAGGTGCAATATAAGCAATTCTATATATGATAGCAGTGGTAGCAATTTTCAAACTCTCAGAAAGGAAACAAATAAGAGTATTTCCTATCCATATTTTTATTTTTATTTTCTTATTTAAAATTTGTAATTTATTCTATCCTAATTGATTTTATTCTTATTTGAATGTAATTACAATGCTTCTTTGCCTTTGTAAAGCACTTTAAATTGCCTTTAAATGTACTATATGAATAAAGCTGCCTTGCCTTTCCTATTTACCATAATATTGAACTATTCCTTTAAGATACAACATTTGCACCAAAAAGCTATTCATCAGGCTGAACTAAGCGTGGTAAATAATGTATTTCAGAGACACATGCAAAAGATGTGTACTATTTAAAGATTGAATTAATTGCCAGGGTTATTGTATTCTGGAAAATGTAATATTTTTCAGTAAATGGGTTGGTGGGTGAAATCATCAGGAGTGAACTGAAGGGCTGACAGGTGGGTTATAATGGATTCTCTCCCCAAAGTGGATGTGTCTCTTCTACAACGTCCTCATTCATTCCTTCTCTGTATTGTGTGCGGGTGTATACATGTGGGTTTCCACCTAATCCTCCAGAGTTCTTAAGCAAATTGAACTAGGCAGAATAAATCAGTGTTATCAAGATGTCATCTTCATGATAATAAAAACATGATGCCTCATAATAAGTTTCCTGATCAAAGGGAGCTGTTGGGGCATAATAACTCACTGCCAAGTGGTCCAAAAGTGCGGCGTATAGAGACAGATTCAGCAGACAATGGTGACAGTAATAATCTATTATGTTCATGGAGTTTACATTGTACATTTAGAAAATCTGTGTTTTGCATTTCAGAATGCAGATAGTGATTCAAGGTTAAAGCCTATATTTGACTATTAGTTTGTGCTGTATCTCCACCACTGTGTCATATACCTTTATACTTTATGAGGTGTATTCATACCGTGATTTTCTGATTAATACTAGTATATCTAAGATGAAAGCACTAATCAGTGTTGCTGTTCTGCCCAAAATAATTTAGCTTTGAGATATATAACTGGAAATATCAAAGCAGATACAGTCTATTTTGTTTGCAATTGTAAACAGCAAACCCTGTTCTACAGACTCATCTCTAAAGTGAAAGAACGAGAAACAAGAAACAACAGCAAAACAATTTTGCCACAATTTCATGACAACAGGACAAGAGAGAACCAAACAGGAAAAAAGAACACCAAACATCATATAGCCAGACAGGAAATAAGTTCAGAGCCTATTTTTTGACATTCCAGGAAAGTTTTATATTGTGTTGTTACTTCTGTAAACCTCTGTTTATAGATTCACCCCTTCATCAATTATTCAACAAAGAGGTAGTGTGCAGATTTCAAATGCTCCCTTGTATTTATAAGATTTCTCAGAGTAAAAATGAGGGTGTGCCTGGTAGCTAACATCAATGTTGAGCTACAGTTTTCTGCCCTGCAATGTATGCCATCTGTTTCATTTGATGCAAAATTATATTCATCATTTCAGGATGGTGCCTTTGTAACTTTGATTCTGGAATTTAATGATTCATGAGATGGCAAGACAAACCTGGGAGGGGGAAAAATGGGTTCAGTATTTTGGGAAGTCAGAGCTGGGGTTTTATTTCTGTACCCTTAATGGAGAATAACAATATCTGGAATATGACACACTGTTTAGAAGTTAAAATGCAATATACTACTATGGAGACAGTGGAGCTTTAAATGACTATACTACTACTATATGTACTGTGAGCTATACCTAGGCTAAATGAACAATGTTCTGAAACATTGAATTTCAACAGATTTGAACACTGAACAGAGACCTAAGGCAGATTCTTCCTGCTTGGGTATCCTGTTTTATACTCTTCACTACACATGATAAACGTCCAAATCAAGTGACCCAGTGGTGAAAAGTTCAAATGGGACGAGTTTGGGTTTTGAATTTAATCATCCTCCTCAACCAAATATGTGTGTCAAAGAAATTGGATAATAATCCAGGTTCTTTTTTTATTTTTTGTTTCTGCCACCATGGGCTACCTAATATACTGCATGTTTTGGCACTGTAATGAGCTTTCAATTGGCCCATTTGTTTACACCATTGCTTTACCCGAACTAAAAAGCTCCCCAGACATTTTGGGTTGTAGTGATGTCCCTCAATTTAAGCCGTAATGAAAGTTTTGTCCCACCGCTGTGAAGCTGTTCCTTGACAACACTTCACACCCCCGTTCCAAGAAAAGTACCAAACAAGATGTGCTAGTCTCCTTCACTACAAAACGAGCTCCCCTTCTGTGATGAAAAATGCAGCCTGTCTCTTTGCTTATTGCTGTGGCATTTAGGTGGCTCAGTGTGGTGATTTGAAGAGCCTGCAGTGTCAAAGCTATTTCTCCTGTTTGTGGCTTAATGCTCTGACTCGACAAACCTGACCATTGTCATTTCCCCCCATCGGCTTCATGGTGGCCGTGAAGAAAAGCCAAGAAGTGTGGGTAATAACCTTCAAGGAAAGGGCTGTGATTGCACATCCATTTCACACTGAGGACCTCTCCCTTGCTTCCCCAAAGCAGTAAAATGCTATATGGGGTGAGGAGTGAGAATGGCAGTAAGGTAGACACAGTATGTTGTTAGTTGTGGGAGATAAAAGAGGAAGGGGACAATGAGTGGGGGAGGCCTGTATGGGGGCTGCTGGAGCTAGTGTGCTTCTAAAATAGCAAGGACTTTCACTGCTGGGCCTACTACCTCACTTTCTTAGGAATGCATTTTAGCGCAGGTATGATAGTGCTGACAGGTGACACACACAGTCTAATCCTAATGGGTTGCTGGGGGCACTGTGTGCCCCTTAAACAGTACCAATCTGCCTGCTGGGACCAATGAGAAGAAACACAATTCACCAATCTCACTCCCCCAGCCTAAACCTGCACCAAATGGATGATAAAAGATCTTGAGTACAAGCCTAGTCCTGGCTATCAGAAAAGTGGATGATTGGGTCATATTTATAGAATAAGAAGTTTCAGACTTTAAGAAGAAGCCTCAACCTCCCAAAGTTGGGTTTTAATTTGAATCATTTGATAACCCTTAAAATCACATACATTTCTCAAGTTCTAATCTTTCGTTTATGTGTCATTTGTTCAGGTATCCGTTGGTACCATCTCTTTGTGATATTGGGCTATATAAATGAAACTGACTACATGCCAAATACATTTAAAATTATTTTTTTTGATTGATTTTAAATCAAAATCCCTCTCTTTTGGTACATACATTTGTCCAATAAAATGTGATTTTGGGGTGACTAAATAACCATTTCCACTGTATGAAACTGTTGTGTGGTTCATAGCTAGCAAAGGCAGTATTAAAGTGGAAGGTGTTTGATTATATTTTTAAAGCATGTGGCTATGGTGTAAGTTATTCATTTCTCCATCAATTAGTCCCGAGGGAATATTTCTACTTGCATTTATTAAATGGTGGTTTCAGGATTACATTTATATTTGGGCACTGCATTGTTTTTGTGTAATTGCACAGAAGCTTTATAAAAATGCTTTCCAAAGCTCCCCACATAGGGCTGTTGACCTTGCAGAGTAATGTAATTTGATGGTAAATGGTTGTCATTTGGTCTGCCATGGCTCATGGAGCCATCTATGTTGTTTTTTCTTGCCTCCAAGCTCCCACTGATCACCATATTACAGTGGTGCATGACTAATTGGATGGTCACAGCCTGAAGCAAAATTAACGCGAATGGATTGTTTATGTTGCAGAGTTGCAGTTTGTCTTGTTTTTAAAGAGGTTTACATACCTGTTTCCCCCATTAAGTGCATTCTGCATTTATATTGATAAATACTGTATGCAGCATAGTTAAAAAATGATTTTGTCCAAACGTTACAAGGCATTTTTCTGAAATGACGAGATATGCAGTTCTATATCAAACCTGTAGATGTCACTGTTGAATAACCACTGATCGGTTGCCATCCAGTAGGCTGTTTGTATGGATCACACAACTTCTACAACAGCAGATGGTGCTGATCATCATGACTCACATCATATTTATTTTTCTTTGTTACTCCTTGTAAAATACCACCCTCCAGATAAATAAACATTACAATTGACAACACATGTTGGCTCAATGCAATTATTCCTAATTAAACAAAATAACATATGGGCACTTGGCTAAAAGTCTGAACCTGCAATTAAGTTAGAACAATTCAGGTGAGTGGTCTTAGGTCTTGTCCTTGAGGGAGACTAATACAAACCACAAACAGACAGGAGAGTCAGTTTTCCTCAGTTGTAGTTCTTCAAATGCCTCTTCATGTAGCAACATAGATTTTTTTTGCCTTCATCTTCTACCTAGACAATTAGTCAGTAACTCAGGAAAGCACTTCATCTTAATGAGGTATCCCATGGAAATGAGAAAATCATGCTCAGTGGTGTCCACACTCTTAAATCTGAAATCCCCCCCATCGTTCTCTCCTTCTCTCTCTTGCTCTTGCTGTCTCTCAATTTCCCAACTTTCCCTGATGAAAACACAACCAAACATCCGAACATAATGAAATTTATGAATGGTGCCTTGTTGACCTCTTTTAACACTGCACATCAAAGAACATAGAAAGCGTAATTTACCTTAACACTATTAATAAGTTATACATGTGATAATTCTTTCAGAGTGAGTCATAGATGTTCCCTAGTGAATTTTAGCCCTATGAGAAAGCCGGGACCAGAGTATTCTGCAACAGTGCTGTGTTTGCCCAGAAGAATCCTCTGGGATCACAGCATACTAGCAAAGCCAATCATCACTGTATAATTGAAATGGAACAGCAGTAAATAGCTGCATATAGGAGCTGAGCTCCACTCCCACTGTAAGATCTGATAGCCAGGGCAATGATTTATGTTGAAAACCAACTGTTGTACTAGGCACATGCAGTCCCATTGGACCTCGCAGATAGTCTAGCACAGAATTGTACTGTATGTAAACAGGAAGTATGGTGAATGTGGGAGGAAACGGGCAGTTACGATATGAAAAGGCAACGTTGGAAAGTTGATGGCGACATAATAGAAATTTGGTCTGTGTAGTCATGGTCAGGTCTAGTTATTGCTTGTTTTGGTCAATGATACTGACTGAATCTTACATTAGTTGACTTCTTCAGTCTTGTGGTTGCAAAATGTTTTGTTGTAGAAATGTTTCCTTAAGATTGTTTTACTGACAATACTAATATAGCATACTGTCTATTAGCAAACATTTATGTTTTTCTGTTCACTGCTGCCTGTGATTGAACTTTTGTTTGGCTTTGATTTGCAGTTTACTATTTATTGATAACCTAATTTTAATGTGTTGTAAATCCCTTTAAACTTTCACTGGGTCATATTATGAAGATGAAATGTGGTATTTATAAATAAATTGCCATGCCTTACAGTAGATATACATACAGGGCCCGGAGACACAACTTCAGTGTATTTTCACAAAAAAATGAGTAAATGTCCATGGATGTTAAGGGTATGTTCTGAGATTATTACTGTATACTAGGGGATCTCCAATGGCGAGTTCAGCTGTGTGTTTGCAGCCCCTGTTGTGTTTTTCATCTGTAAATCTCTTACAGACTAATAGGGCTTCCCACCTGGGAATTCTGCTTGTGTTTCCTGTCCCAGAGCTGCCCTCTTCCTCTCTCAGTGAAAACCCACAGCCTGCTGCTTCTCGACTGCGGAAAAGATCAAAAAATAGACCACAGTATCATATCTAATGTGTTGAATGGGACACAATATGGGCAGAGGCTGATAACCTACCGACAGACATACACTAAAAAGGAAAATATCCACTGTCATGGGAACAACTTAACCAGTTCCAGTGGAGCTGTTTTTGCACTTTATATTAAATGTTGTTAAAACACAATTGAAAGTGATTTGTAGGAGGAGGCTATATGACCTTTTGCCAGTTAGTGTTGATAGGAGTGTGAGTATATGGTATGTGTGTCGGTATGTTGCAGTAAAAGTGCTTTGGGCATGCATTAAGATGTTTGTGGGCAATTCACTATGCTATCTGTGTGCCCTTTAATTAATTTAACAAAACATGCCTAAAAGAAAAGCTACTTACTTTTTGGTTGAGATTTTGATGGGCTCTGAGACTTGAATTGCAGAGATTCATGTTGTTTTATTAGGTTGTCCATTTCTTCTTTTTTTCTTCATTCTTTATTGACCACCATCACTGGCAGCTCTGAATTCCCCAATCTATTATATAAAACCACTGCATAAAATAATCTATTCCTTCTGCTTTCTGACAATGCTGTCTAACAATTAGAGTCCAAATTTGGATGTTTGCTAATGGCCAAGTTACTGGTAACCTGGTAACCCTCAGTGCCTTGTTCCTCTTTCACAGAGGCTGAGACAAGCCTATTTCAGCAGCAAGACTGGACAAGCTGAATTATTTGGCTCTGGTTGAAGCTGCCTCTTTCGTATTCTTCTAAAAATGTGTCTCCCCGTCCCCAATGCTAGCATTCCCTAGTCTCAAGTGTTGTATTACAAATGACATCCTCCTCACACAGAAGGGGGTTGGTAATTTGTTGTCACAACTCATAGGTACTCCATGATGCCTCACTTTACTCTTATGTTTGGATAACTAGGTTGATGTAGTTTTATGTCAACCACAACCCTGGCATGCCACTGTCTGTGTTGACAGACTCTCCACTCTCTCCCAGTGGTTCCCAGCCAGATGTTTGTCCTAGTGGCACCAGCTGATCAGGAGGCTCAGCAGGCCCTGGAGAGCTGTGTTCAGGTGGATCAAGCTGAGAAGCAGTTAGCTGAACTACAGTGAGTACCTGGGTTGTTTCCTAAGTGGACCCCATAGTGTATGGTCCCAGCCACTTTCACTCACCTACTTACCAAAGTGGGATATTGAGAGGCCATTCTTGGGCAAGACATGTATGTGTTTTATTCTATGGATTAGGTCAGGATTTATCCTCAAATTATATTTTTTTCATCATCAACATCCTTTTCATGTTAACAACCAACAGGTTGGCAGCATTCAATTCTGCTGGTGAGACAAACCAGTGCAAACAGACCTACTCTGTTTGTGTTTGTGGAGTTGACAGCTACCTTCTGAGACACTAACAGCCTTTTAATTTGCTTGGGGGATGTAGACAGAGGAGGAGCATATCTTTGTAGATTTGATTATACATATTTCTAGGTACCTGAGCTTTCTGTGCTTAGGCTTTTGAAATTACACAAAATGCGATGGTTCTTTTGCTACCTAGGGCATCACTGTGCACCTTTACCTGTTTCAACAGACTTCATGTTTCTGCTCCACATTCAGACATAGTGTGAGACTTATCTACTTTCACCTCTTAGCTTACTGAGGACTCCTTATGAATTTGTTGGTCATATAGTTCTAAAGCAGCATCTTGGGTCTAGTTCTGACTCTGGCTCTTCACCCTACATCATCCCTGGTCATACAGCTTGCTCTGTCGTCACAGTGGCCTGACCTGGGAATGTGTAATATAGAAATATCCATTGGTAAAGCAATCTCTCTGATTGCATCCACAATTCATGGAACAATAGTTACAATCATTAATATTTAATTTGTTGGATTCGATAAATTTTTTGGTTAAGTGAACAGTAATGTTGCACATATTTGTGCTTAAAACTACGGACAAATTTATTACCAGATATTGTTTTAAAAACAACAACTTATGTCATGTTTCCAATTCTTTGTTACCTAAAAGATGTTGCTACTAAGTTGTTGCTACTCATTATAAATAAATGGTGTTATATCTTCCTCTCCATCCTGAGATCCAATTTGATATACCTGATTTCTCCCCAACCTACAATAAAGAACATGGTCTTTGCTAAAGCATCTAAGGCAATGCTGAGAGTCAGTTTCAACGCTAACTCTGCAAAGGAAGTATTACTGAATATGTATTTCATAAAACAAATAAATAAATAATAATAATAAATAAATAACTAATATAACATAGTATCAGCAACTGGTAGACTACGGTCATGCTGGTCCTGGATGCAAGAACCCAATGTGACTTCCTTAAACCCTCCCACGCCCACAAGGGAAGCACTGTGGAATTGCATTATGGGCACAGGTTCAACTACAATTCCAAGATTTCTTGTATCTGTGTTAGACTTCTCAGCCATGCTGCTGCTGCATGTGTAACCTTGTGTGACTGCATTTACAGTGTATTCTCTGGAGCTTTCAGTTCCAGATGAGTGCACAAATATTCTAACTCATGTCTCTATTATCCTCTTTGTGGATATTGTACATTGTATAATCATCTACAGGCATCTTGACATTGCAACAGAGAGGCTCAAAGCCCTCAATACTAATAAAAGAGATGTAGCATTTCCATCTAGACATATCTTGTGTTTGACTTGGGCTGTGGATTTATATACATTTAGAAATATATAAGAAAAACAATTTTATACTGTATTAATTGGACCACTGTAGGATTTGACTATGAGGATATATGCCTGAATCTACAATTTTGACGTCAACTCTATTTTTAAAGGTATTAAAAAAGGTTAGGGTCTCTAATTGAAAGGGATTTAATGTAGTGCCAGTGTGATTCAGTTGATCACAAATTACAAGCTTGTTAACTTAATCCTGGATTTATATTCTCAGTTTTATATGAATTTTCAGCTCTCACTGTACAACCAGTGTCTTCTACTTTTGGCCAGTGGAGCATTTGAAGGCTTAATGCCTTGGTAAGGGGCACATAGCCTCTGGGTTTCTGAATGAGGGAAGAATTGTGTGCAACAGTGATGTGCATACCAAGTGCACACATGCAAATGACAGAGAATAGTAAAGAAAGCACCAATGCATATCGGCTAAAGTTGACATTAATGTACACTCTGTAGTATTTGAGTACTAAATATAAGTGGGGGTCAAGAATTATTGAACAAGTCTATGGTCTGGACTTGTAAAGAGACTTTCTGCATGATGTAGTTTGTGTATAAAAAATGTAATTTCTCTTGTACTTTGGTACTTTGTTCTTTGTCACTTTTCATCAAGTCTGATTTGCCAACATGAATCCCAAGTACTTTTCAAATGGGTCGTTGCTTCTAATATACTTTTTGCAGATTTCTCTCCAATAATTAAACCCTGCCTGAATTAGCATTATATTACAATGTGATGATTTCTAATTAAGGAGACTTCAGGAAATGTATTGTATATACTGAAGATATTTCATTACATATTTCAGGCACATAACCTGATAATTAATGTAAATTGGGTGCTTGGTCACTCCTGTGTAGAATGTCAATCTAAATCGCATACTTAAGTTACAAGCCCTCTATAGGAATAATAAAAATCAACATGGATACGCCACTGAAAGTGGTAAAAAGATTAAAGTCACAGTCACGTCGGGACTTAAAAATTCTAAGACTTTAAAAAAAAAGTATTTTAAAATCCTTAAAAAGAAGTAGTGAGAAGAAGTATTGTGAGGTACAGAGCTGTTGTGCTGCTCCCCTGTAAGCACTTACAGTGTTATACCTGTCTGCAGCTATTTAACAGAAACTGCAGAGTATGTCCTGTACAATATTCATTTGCTTCCTGAACAATGGGTCTTTCTCAAGGTGAAGCCAATAATGGATGAAGAGTCAAGTGGTTAATTGCACAGTTTATGCACATTAATTGCCCACCCACTTATGCCTGTTGATTGACCACTGACGTGCTGACTTACTGAGGTGAACATATTGTCTAACTTCCGGTTGCCGATGCTTCTATTTTACTGAAAAAGTTCTGTTTAAGCACTCTTAGTTCTCCCGTTAGTGACTTTCCCCTAATCCCAGAGTTGTTTACACGCTAGTTAGTTGCTTGCTACTGTAGTTAGAATCGCAACTCCGTACCATGGAAAGCCAGTCAGCTGTAGCTAGCCAGCCCCTAGCCGGTGCAAGCTGATCAAAGGTAGCTTCTGCTAGCCGTCTCCCAGCAACTCCCGAGCTGCTGTTTACGTTTCTAACAGGTTCTCTCCACTCAGCAACACACTGATTATTGGCAGCTCTATTTGGTAAAATGTGAAATTAGCTACACCAGCGGCCATAGTCAAATGCATCCCAGGGGCCAGAGCGGGCAACGTTGAATCCTATTTAAATCTGCTGGCTGAGGATCAGAATCAGAATCAGAATACTTTATTGATCCCAGAGGGGAAATAGCTTTTTGATACAGTTACACTGCTCAATAAAGTTATTGAAAAAAGAATAATAAACAGTAGAATATAGAGGGTGTACAGGTGTAGAAGGTATAGAATGTAGAGGGTCCGAATATGGTTGGACCAGGGGCCAGAGCTGCTCCAGGACGAGTCTTTCCAGGGCCTTCATGATGTGGGAGGTCAGTGCCACAGGTCTGTAGTCCTTGGCTCCACTGGG
>JAVQJL010030075.1:0-25047 GCA_036024295.1 Nannoperca obscura | reverse complement strand
TGCTTGCAAAACAGTCAGGGTGTCAATATTTGCCCTTTTGACACGTTCTGTTAAAAGTTAAAAGTTCTGCTTTGGCAATAGGTTAACAACACTCCAGAGCGTACCGCTTTTATAATATTTTATAATCTAAAGTTTGACCTTAAAATGAACAGACTCTTTTTCTTTAAATAGTTGCACATTAGGTATTCCCTGAGTGAGCTGTATGGAGGGCAAAATATGGCAAAAACAAAAACTATTTTGCCTTAATGGAAGTAAAGCTTGGCTACAATGCTCAGTTTTCCACACTCCAATCTGCAATGGAGGGAAATAGTCCTTTTCTTTTTGCCCATCCTGGAATGCATTATTAATTGTGCTTTCATGTTTCTTCATGATGCTAATAAAGCAACAGTGCTCTTCCAAATCACCTGAAAAATGAGTCCAAGGACAACGGGCATTGCATAGGAAAGGCGTGGCTGTCCACTTTGAGAAACGATGGGACTCAACAACCAAGATTAATGGAACTCAGATGGCTTTTAATTAGTGCAGCTGTGCTCATTAATTATCTGCCCACAACACAAATGTTTTTATATTTGGGGAAAGTGTTGATTTATTTGATTTTGTTTGCCAGGGGATCTAGATGAATGACTCTTCATTTAAAATTTTGCCAGCATTAAAAGGAAAGGGGAGCAGAAGAAGTCTTCCCCAGTTAGCCACTCTGTTACAGACATAATGTGATGGATGCTGGTATGTAATATGACAGCAATCATGAACATAAAGAGCAATTCTCTGAAATGTTATGAGTGAATTGCAGGCCTGTTCATACAGTTTTAATGCTGTTTCCTGAACGCACTGCATGATCATAGGAACAAACTTGCTGTTTCTTGTG
This sequence comes from Nannoperca obscura, assembly GCA_036024295.1. Lineage (NCBI taxonomy): Eukaryota > Metazoa > Chordata > Actinopteri > Centrarchiformes > Percichthyidae > Nannoperca > Nannoperca obscura. Next base: position 24,182 of record JAVQJL010030075.1, on the reverse strand, counting down.
GGTTGCACAGGCCTTCTGCTGATTTGTAGAAGTACTGGTTTGCTGTTTGATGTAATGGCAGTCCCTCTGTGGTTTTATCTCAGGCCTTTAATAAATGAGTTAGAAGTTTATATCCTACTTATTTCATTCTTTTTACAGTATCATGTGAAGTAAAGGAAAATGCAAACCAAATACATTCGAAATAAGGTTTATGTTCCATTTTTTCCCCATGTTTCTCTGTAAAGTAATTTTCAAAGTGAAATAGCTCAAACAACAGGCACTACTACTGGAAAGAACTTGGCTTCATTTTGGTTTATGTGAAGAAAAGAATTGTCTGAGTGATGCCATGTGGACAGCATGCAAACTTTATTTATATTTTTAAGACATATGTTACAAAGTGTTTTGCTAAAGAAGAAAAAAAGAAAGAGACAGAAAATCCACAGAAGGCAAAACATAAAATGAGTAGAAATACATGTGTAACCCACAAAGTAAACAAATGGGTTTTATGATTATTTTTAAAAGATGTGCAATTGTTTGGTTTCTCCCAGTTTTAAAATGTACTTGTAAAAGGAGATCAAGCCATAAGTGAGCTTTTTAGACAAACAGATGAGCCTGTAGTTATACAAACTGAGACTTCCAACATGTGACATGTGAGTAAGGCAAGTAATGTCTCTTCCCCATGCCATGCAGAAGCCCACATTATAGGTTCTGGTTGTTTTCAGCAGGGTACAGTGAAGGTTTCCAGCCGGATGGAAATCTGCCAGACCAGTGTGGCTGAAGTCTGTCAAATATGGATCCAAGTAGTTTTCAACCGATGTATTTACAAAGATTCTGAAAGTTCTGCTGCAGGTGACAAATCACGTTAGTTTGTGATAACTGAAGCTGAACATGAACATTTTAATTACAATATTTTTGCACAATATTTACTTCTATTAATAGCCCTGGAAGGACATGAACAAGAGCTGGTGAAGAAGCAGTGGCAGAGAGCTCTGTGTTATGTTAAGTTTTTAGATCAAATCTGCAATCCAGTCAGAACGGGATTATTTTAATGCAACAACATAGACTCACAAATGTAACAGTTGGTCAGGTTAGTGATGTTAGCCTGTAAAAAAATGTGTTTAACCTGGTGGTGAAACTGGTGATGAAGGGCTGACAAGACTTTTTAGCCTCAGGACCTACATTGTTCATAGATTTGTTTTACAGAATGTTTTTAAAGTAAATGAGCATGGTTTACATGTTTATGATACAATTTTTTTTAGCCATTTGGGAGATTTTGTTATGAAGTATTTGTGGATACGGTTCATTTGTTTTGTGTTTTAACCTAATTCAAAACCTTTCAGCCAATTAGTCATCATGATGAACAAATATTCCATCTTCTGTACGTTTTCTGTCCTCTCTCTCTCTCTCACCCGCTCACTCCCATCCCCTCACCCTCCAGTTTTGTCTTTTTCCTCTCATAGCCGCAGTAAATTTCTTTGAAACATCCATTTGAACATGAATGAGGAAAACGCAATGGCAAGAGCAGAAATTAAAATTTCATTATTTACTGCGCTCGAGTTTGGGAACGCAATTAGTATCTGCACTGTGTGGCCCAGGGATATTTACTGCTTTGGCCTCTCCTTTCTTTATTGTGGTGTTTCTTTCATCCCGTCTAGCAGACTGTGATGCTATCACTTGCTCATTACCTCTAGCAGTCTGAGACACAGCGGACAATTACACCATTTCCGAGGGTCCAACATGTGAACTTGAGGATGGACAGAGATGATACATCATGCAATGATTGCATTTCAAGACACTGGTAGGAAAATGCAATCATTTTCACCCCATAGAAAATAACTATAGAACGATTTTTAGAAGAAAGCATAATTTTCTCATAAAGTTGATCCATAGATGAACATATATGTAAGCTTATAGGCAGGATATGTTATATTTTGTAACTCAAAATGAGATGGAGAGAACGTTGGGCCTCATTACAGCCAAATTCAACAGCCATTCAATGCTAAAAGTAAGAGAGTAGACACGTGTAAATAAACAAACAACAGCAAAGATAAAGAAAAGAAAAGTCTGTTCCTTCTGCAGAGTTTTTAGTGGCACTTTTCTGTACAGGAAGAGAGACACAGGATCCCAGACACTTAACATTTGCAGGGTTCTGCTGACCACATCTTTATAAAGAGCTGAACCCAAATAAGCACCAGCATGTACAGCCTTCTCTCTGGCCACAGCCGCCCAGCAAAGCCATTGTTTGGGAGAGATAATGGCTTCATCCCTAGTCAGTCTGCTGACATGGCGCTGGTATAACGGTCGATAGTGTATCAAAGGTTAAAGTCCACACTTGAGGTACATTTTCTCTACTTGCTTCTATCTGCTGCAGCCAGTTATTCATTACAACAAATGTGCACTTAATGTTGGTAGTTTTACAGTCATTTTCACCAAATCCTCTGAGATAATAACATTGCTTCAAGTTTTTAAACTGACATGAGTTTGATTGATGATACATTGGTGACTGTTTCAAGAGGTTTTTAAGTTCATGTTTCTAACTGCTATGAGAAATAGATTAATAATAATAATATGCATATGTTGTTTGAGTTGTAGCTGGTGATGGTACAGATATGTCCAGCCTCCATTACAGTTTTACTCTGAATCAGTTTAGAAAAACTTTCTGCTGTTTGTGAAGTCAGCGCGAGTAATTAAATTACGCTGAGTCATTCATCTTTGGTTTATGAATTTAAAATGTTTATATGTAAAGTATGGGTGTTAGTAAGGTTTTACTGTGAATTTTGCTGTTACACATTGTATACCCAACATTATTAAATAAGGAAAGTACCTGTTTTTTATGATAAAACACCAGCAGCAAACAAAACCAAATGAAACCTTATTTACATACAACATTCCCTAAGCTGCCGCTTTTCTCATATGTGCAATTAAGGACAAAGCTGCAAGTGTTAATTTGCTTGATGTGCACTTCTCACAAGCAGCAGTGCCAGCTAAAACAAAACACCACCACCAACAACAATAAGAACTGCAGGTTTTTTTAATATTAATTCTGGTTAGCAAACACTTCCTTGAACAGGGGGACAATGTTGTGTTTCCTCTCACATATTTTTCCTCCATTCTTCCCGTTCCTAGACAGAATATGCATATGAACACTGGAGCCTGTCGGATATAGGAGATCAGACGAATCGCAGCGGGGGATCAAAGGGAGCCATCTGATCTCGTAAAATAACATTAAAACCCGTTGCCTCATTCCAAGACCCCACATATTGATCACAGAGGAGACAAGTAGGAGCGTTTGGTACTAAATAAAAACTGGGGGCTGACGAGAAGTGAATCAGGAAATCTGCGCATGCTGGGGGTCATTAAAATTGCATGGCACTGTATGTATTCCACAAACAATTGGATGGTTAACTCGAGGGCAGAGAGGGAGAAAACAAGGGGAGCGTATGTTCATAATAGCTTCTCTCATCCCTCCCACGTCCCCAAAACCCCCCATCCTCTCCACCCCATTCACCCTTCATTGTATTTATTTCCATTTGTTGATGGCGCCTTTTTCAATAAGTGCGTAAGACAATAGGCAGGCGAAGTATCAGTAAAAAATAACCCTCCTGTCAAGGTTGCAGGGTTGGTTGCTTCTCAGATGCTCTACTGCAACTAGGTATATAGAGTGATTTGATTATACCGTGCGGTTGGCGCCGTTGTTACCCAGTTTGACTAATAAGTACTTTTCAAACCTGCCCCTCTCCTTCCCATTCAGCAGGAGTGCTTCGGCTTCTCTAGGAGTTAACCTTCACACACTATCATTACTGTCACTCTCCGCTGAAACTTCACAGAGCGGCTCACTTTCTGCAACGTGTGTGCGTGCGTGCCTGCACGACAGTCGAAACTCGCTGTTTGTCTTTAATTCCTCTCAATTACAGGTTCCCCTGATGTTGAAGCTGGCTGTGTCTGTGAACTGTTTCTAACAATTTGTCTTAGAAAAGTGAAAGCAGCCTTTTTAGATTTAAAATTTCAGCACTGTATTCTTTCATTTTAGCTCTTAAGCTGTGCTGATGAGTCCATCTACATGGATCTACATCTACATCTCATGGTGTGCAGCCAATCTTTGTTCAAACCCTCAGAACTTTATTTGAATTCTTGTGAAGATCCAAAAGTTACCAAAGACACTTCAGATGCTAAGCTGCAGTTTGAGGAAATGTCTAGAACATGACTGCAGAAGTCTTAAATATTTCCTGTTGATATTTCCAATTCTCTTGATTTTGAATATTTAACATCAACATTGTTTAACAAATGTAGCTGTAGTTAAGTTTTAGATCAAACAGATATTGAAAATATACAGAAAATGTAATTGGCAATAAAGTATGGGAGAAACATTTTACTAAATTCAAAGTTACTCAAAGGTAAATGAAAAGAGTATATCTTTTTCTTGATGTGTTGACTTACATCACGTGTATGTTCAAGTAGAGTCAAGTAGTCCTTTATTTTACTCAGATAACTTAAATGACTTTAATGCAGCAGTGGAGAGAGAAGACAGTACTGTACACGACGCTGTCCAACATCAAAACAAGTTAATCAATCGGACGACGCTGGAAGGAGAGAGTTACAACAAAGTCAATTCACTCGCGTCAATAGCACCTTAACGGGCTTGAATCCTAAATGAAAATATACTGCTTTGCACCCTGCAAATACGAGACAAAGACCCAACGCTTTAGCTCAACATATGACGGATGCAAATACAAATGGCTCAATATAAATGGATTAAATAATACAAGTAGTATATCTGTATTTATTCTTGTGTGCACTTAATACCTAGAGTTACAAAAATGACTGACTTACCTCCTACCAGCGTTAGGCTGCCAGACGACTTGTTGACCTCTCCCATACTGCCAAGTGTAGACGAGTACACTGTATTTCTCTTATATGAGTCTCTTAGGGCTCTGCACTGCCTGAAACATTCATACCTTAATTCCCCAACGCACTGTATGTTGCCAAAAGCAGAACATATGCAGTAAATGCAGGTGTCCCACTTCTTATAATTTGCACTCTCTGAACATCTAATAAAACAAAATGTTCGTTTGTCTATATCTTTATATCTTGTAATTTATATCTTGGTTCCACATGTTTTTGTGAATCTTGAGGCTTGTCCTGTTATATATGTATGTGTATGTAGTGGATGAAAAGGTTGCACTTATCTAGTCATTTTCTAAAGGAAAAAATCAACTATACAATCGTTGCAAATAATGTAATTCCACATTACCACATAAAAAATAAAAAAAATGCACTCATTTGTTCTAAAAACCTATGGTCTTCATTATAAAATGGCCAGCATGGGTTTTCTTCAGTGCTTGAATTTCATGAGATAAACTCAACACCTAGAAGACCTTTGTTTTCTCATGACAAGCCAAGCCAGGCAAGTGCTCCTCTCATCCTCTCATGTAATGCACTTTTCGCCTCATCAGTGCCAAACAGCCCAGGTGAATTAAGCATTTGGCATTTCTTTTTATTTGGATATAGTGGCTTTTCTTTTTCTGGTTGCCCTCTCTACACATCATATTGTATGCAGTGTTTTTTATGTTCATCACATAAAATGTCAGCGTGTGCTTTGATCAACGAATAATGTAGAGGAAATTATTAAAGGGGGAAAGGGGTTACCAGGTAGTACTTTTACGCGTCAGTTGGGGCTGAAGAGTAGAAGTTTGAAAATGAAAAAAACTCTGATTGGAACTAGTGGCCCGAGGCTATATTAGCCGCTACTAGCATAACAAACAGAGTCTCCGACCATACTTTCGAGTCGACAATGCGGTCGAGTTGTATTGTGGGTAATGTAGGTGCCCTGAAAGTGTGGAATAAAAATGACAATATCTCTGGTTCTGTTGCATCAATTCTAACACATTTTAGTAGGAAACAACCACTTGGGGAGTGACAAGTTATGTGTCAAAGACAAAGCTGCAGACTATAAAAATCATCCGGATGTATGTGTCATCTTTCATACTTATTTTTAACTGAAGTGTTTTGGTTTGGATGGACATTGCTTGAGTTTCGTCTGGTGACAGTGATAAAACTGTTGATGTAAAATCAAGTTGCTATTCTAATAACTCCTGAATATCTTTCTTTCTTTCTTTTTATCTATTCTTTGATTCTTTGGATCTTTCTACCCACAGCTTCCTATCTCTCTCTCTCTCTCTCTCTCTCTCTCTCTCTCTCTCTCCTTCTTCCGCAGTATCAATCATTTCTCCTTTTCCTCTTATTCCTTCTTTCTGAGTCTCCCATTCTCCCTCTTTTTCCACAGTATGTGTCATTATCCATCCAGTGTGACTTCACCCATCCTGCCCTCTGGTGACACTTCCTGCCCTTGTTAAGTGGCTCCAGTCCCTCGCCTCGTTTACAGGTGAAATCTATTCTCACACACAGGCCTCAAGGGCCCAACTGGACTGTAACAGAATTTCTCCAGCCCCGCTGGGCCCCAACCACAAAGCTGAGAATAAATGGCTAAGGTGCCAGGGCTGGACAGAAAAATCAATGCCTGTTTATACAGACATGACAGTCCCGGCGCCCAAGCAATTCTCCTGCTTGCTTCTCTAGACGCTGTGTTATACAGTTTTTTTTTTTTTTTTTTTTTCGTTTCTCCTCTTCTCCTTCCTGTGTCGCACTCTCTCCTCTGCTGAGGATAAAATGTGTGCCCTCTTGAGAGGATGGAACAGTAGGTGATGCGCTGTGGCCATTTTGTCCTCAATTTGTTCTCCCCATGTGCTGAAGTATTGCATGGGGGTCAACCGAATGCTTTTGATAGACCGACTGTCACGCAAACTGTTTTGTCTGTGCTGAGCAGATGTATTGCAGACAACCGGGGTCATGTGTTAGAGTAGGATACTGTTTCTCATCTGCTGGGTCACAAGCGTTCAGCAGGCATGTGCTGACAGGGTCACACACAGTAGACGTGTTCTTATTAAAACTATTCAGCCAGGCTTTCATTTTCTGTAGAAGACACAATAAACTTAACTGGTTCCGCTGCTGTTCTTAGGAGCGTAATGACCCTCGGGTTTTATGACCTTCAGTCACTTCACCTGAGAGAGTCCAGCCGATGTCGATGAATTTCCTTTCTTGTCTGAATAGTTTCTTTCCCTCTCCTCTTATTTTCTTTTTTTAAGGCGTTTTTCTATTATTGGGCAGTTGATAATATGTATTACTGAGAGTATAACATGCAGCAAAGGTCAAACCTGGGAACATGTGGATGCACGGTATGCAATGCAACCACCAGGCTTCTGGTTCATTATTAAGTTCAGACCTGTAACAATGAAAAGTTTTTGACACGTTTAGACCTGGAACTTTTTATCCAGATAATGCAAAGATTTGCCGTAATCACTCGTTTACACATCTAAGTACAAATGGGTTTTTAGCAGCGACACATAAATCTTATTAAAGCTGAAACAAATCGTTTTTCAAGCAAAAATTTCAAACATTCTCTGGTTCCTGAGCATTTGTTTCTCTCTCCTGGGTCTTTTGTAAAAGAAAACTAAATATCTCTGGGTTTTGGAGTGTTTGTCAGACAAATTTAAGATGTCACCTTGGGTTTCCTGGATATCGTTTTTCACTTTTTTCCGACAATAATGATTTGATTAATCACTAATTAAAATAACCATTAGTTGCAGCCCTAAATCTGCTTGCCTATGATGCAACAGTTTTCAAAGAATAGTAGAAGTGAAGTATTCAAAGGTCTTTCTTTGCCTTTGTCGTTATTTCTATCTTTCTACGCAGTTCTTCATATACATCTTTCATTCCTCAGTAATACTTGCTTCAGTGTATCTAGTCAGTATTCTTTTCCTTATTCTTTTTTTTGTGTGGATGTCTTTGAATACATCTTTGTTCATGCTTTTGTGTGCACATGCACGTGTGTGTCTGTAGGTGAAATTTGCGCGTGTGTGTTGTGTGTGCCTTGCGCAGGCGATTGTGTGACTCTCAAGGGGAGGTAGCACCGCACTTGTAACTCATTCTGATTTATGCCCACTGTCTAAATAAAAACATAAATCACAGCACCTGTCACAGAAGTCACTCTCACAGTGGTCTAGCTCGTCCGGCACTGTTCTGGGTTGCGCTGTTGCACCCCAATGTCAGAAACACAATTGATTCCCTCATTGAATCAATTTGTCACCTAATCTGGTGATATGTTGATAAATTTTACTGCTTTGTCAATTAATTTTCCTGAAAAATGGGCCTGGCCGTGGTGGACACATCAATACTGAGGCAGTGGAAATATCGGTGACAAAATTAAGTGATAAAATTAATTGCCCCCTATCCCGTCTTGTGAAAACATAACTAATGAGGGAGGCAATTATAGTTGCATGTGGTCTCCTTCGGGAAAGATGGAGGGGGTGTTTGAAAAAAGACTTCTATGGTAATTAGACAAGTGGGAGAAGAAGGATCTTGGGAACATGGTCATCTGAAATGGTGGGTGACTTTAGAAAATATAGCCCGGTGGATGGATTGTTTCAGCTCTCAGTCACCAACGTGTAGACAAACAAATGGAAGAAGCCTTTCAAATAAGTACATAAGTCAAATTAAATGATCGTTCATTCCTCCTCCACTGTGACAAATGTCTGTGAGACATGTTAGCTTCTCATGGCTTACTGCTCGCATACATTGAAGTACAGACAAACATCATTGTCAGTGTTTCGTCGCCTAACATTTTCTCCGTTAACTTTGACATCATTTGAATCTTGTAGAGTTGTGGTATAAATTACAGATACACACTGGTGTCATTGTTTTCTAGAGGGGGCAGGGAGGGTTTGTTAGCAGGTTAGTTAAGCACACTGTTATTCCCAGAAGAATAACATCAATATTGTGCTTTATTTTACCATCAGCAGTGTGCCTGTCAGCAACAGAAGCTGTATATCACTGAGCTAGTCATGCCGAGCTTGACATGCAGTATGGGGTGTCATAGCTACATTTCTTGATTCAGTAGAGAGACCGGTTCTTTGGTTCAAGTTTGTTTTTGATTTAATATAGTCCATTGTCCCAATGGGAATGCAAATCACAGTCTCACAGGCTCCTTGGTCAGTGATCAAGGTGTTTAAATCATGCAAAGTATAAATAATGATGTTACTGCAAACATCATAAGCCAAGGAATGTTGTACTCAGGTATTAACTGTTTCCACATGACAACCTTTCCATAGACTTTATGTTAAACACGCAGGATAAACAGCATGTATAAAATAATGCAACAAACTAATTTTTAGGTGAGTTTTACATCTAATGTTTCCTTTTATGTTTCTTCCCTGTTAAGTTGCTAATTGTGTAGTGTCAGTTGTAGATGAATAGAGAAAATTTTCCTGCCTAGGATGTATTTCAGATATTTGATAAAAGTAAAGATTTGAAACAGGCAGATCATAAAACTCAGACAGCCTATATTAATGATTGACCCTTTAACTTGAATCCTGACCCTAAAATCTTGTACTTTGTGTGGAAGTTCTGGTACTTTTACTTGTAGCAAATTGAGAGGTTTTAAAGATGGTGTCACAGCACACCGGGGAAGCATTAAGGGGAAGTACGTTAGAGAGAAGAGTTCATTTTAAAAGACTCTAGTGCCCACAAACAACTTGGAAAGTGACTCTCAAGCCAGAAACATCATTAATACATTCATTGGGAATAAGTTAAGCTATTGAAGAGCGTTTTGAATGCCCAGGATTGGCAACAGGGGATGCACATTAACGTTTTATAATCACAAATTCTGGGCTGCTGTTGTTTGCATCCTTTGTCCAGGGTAATGAAATCCCTCCATCAAACAAATTCTCTGGGCAAAGGCACCGTTTCTCAAAAGCACTCTCCTGAACGGTGAGAGGCGGTGATCTCCTAAACATTTGCTGACACTAAGGCTACCTCACATGTCAAAATGTTACAGAATACTCCACCAACCTGAGGATCCACCTTTTTTTTCTGTAAAACAAAGCAAAACATGGTGGGTGGGATTTTTTTAAAATTAAAATAAAATGCATTTTAAGGTGTGTTCATGCTCCAAGGCAGATTAAGCAAATTACTCTCTTGATTGATTAACAAAACCTGGAAGCTCTAATTCCACCAGTGCCTATAGAACATGTGGGGGCTCCTCACGCAAGCTTTTGGTGCTGTACTGTCCTCTGCAAGAGGATGAAAAAACTTTTGGTGTATTTTTACGGACCATGTTGGGTGAAGATATTTGTCCAAATTTTAGTGGTCTCATTCACAGAAACAGAAGAAAAATAAACTGTTCTTGCAAAGTCAGACTTTGTAGACTACTGCATTGTGAACAGTAGGTGATATAAAATGAAACATGAATGAAGCATGATGGAAGATATCCATCTGCATGGCTTATGTTCTGCCTCTGATTTATTCAAAAACAGATTGCAGTGGATAGTTTAGTAGTCATTTGACAAAATCTTAAGAGTAGGCCACATATTTTATACCAGAAGACCTCTGATGGTGAGTGTTATCTTTATCCAATCAGATATTGGTAGGTTTCGTACTGATGTCTGAGTGGAGGAAAGAACTGTCAGTCATCTCCTATAAAGTCTACTTTAAAAGTTGTCATTTATGGATTTTACCACCATGCATTTTTGAGGTTTTAAAACTATGTTTTCATTTTTTTATTTAAACGTTAAACCTGATTAGATGTTTGATGGTTTTACTCCACAGTGCTCACATGTACATTAACTTCTCTAGATTTTGGTTGAAATATTGCCTTTTTTTAATGAGTCCAAACCTACAGCATTTGAGATGTAATGAATTAGCAAGTTTCATTTTAGAAGCCCACATTACAGTGACAGTATCTCACTTAAGGTATGCTTTGGCAGACTACCTTTACATTTCAATAGCTTTTCTCCTGTTGTGTCTACACATTGCAGAGAAACTGCTGCTTTCCATATAGTCGAGCTTGACAGGAAGGTGTGTATGCCGCAGACTATTATCAGTTTATTTGTTGTGTTTTGATGCACTGTTCGGGTAGAAGGTTTTCTTAAAAGGAGAGAGAGAGAAAAATGTGCATGTCAAGTCAGAGACAGAATCATGGCAAGTCGACTCTCCGAAAGGATTAAGCAGAAGCTGCCATTAAGAATAGGTGTCTATTTTAAATATGAATCAACCCCTTCTAGTTCAATGTTGTTAACTAAATAATTCAGTAACAGGGATGCATTATCGACTTGATGTAAATGTGATATGAGTGGAAATCAGGATGTGTGACTGAGATGATAATTTATATGATAATGGAGTTAGGAGAAGATGGAACAAAAGCAACAAATAATAATGAAAGGCTAAATAAAAGATGGGGGTAAAACTGTTAGTGCAGCCGACTGACACGCTAGAGCAGCTTCACTGAGGCAGCAGTGGGGGGACAGATGGGCAGACAGGAAGTGAAACGCACCAGATACCAGCTGCCCGAGATACTTGGGAGTTCTAGTGCAGCTACTCACAAGTACAATGGTGAAATGAGAGAATCTGTTGAAATCTCCTCTCGTGTTGAAGGCCATCAACTCTAAAAGGGAATGAAATAGCTGCCCCCTTACCCTCAGCATCTTTTACATCACCAACTTTTTGATATCTGCACGATTAGGTTCACAATGGAGGCCAGTATCATTAATGAGATCAGAAACTTCTGCTATCAGACACAGTTGATGTGGCCCTCAACTCTGCCAGAGATATCAGCTCCTCTTTCACTCTGTTTTTTTTCTCCTTCCTTTAAGCATGGGAATAAAGGGATGAAAAAGACGATGCTGTGTGTGTGTGTGTGGAGGGGGGTGGGAGGGGCTGCATAAAAACTGCTCGAGTGCAGAGAGCAGCCCCATCTGGAAGACATCGGACCTAAATGAAGTTGTACAAAACCATTCCATTGATAATAAAGCTAATTTTTATGGCTCTGACAAGTATGTAATTATGTGCAGTGGTGCTTTTCAGATTTTATCACAGTCAATAAACTACCACGCTAATTTCATTCCTGTTTTGACATATTTACATGGAAATATTCGATTTGGGGGGAATTAGAGGCCTTGAAAGCCGCTGATAGATGGCTTTTAATGATCTGTGACCCCCGGCCTGTGGGCTCATCTGTTTGTCGGCCCATCGATCTCGCGGGAGATGTGCTTGGTGTTCTGATCTCTTTAGACAGAGTGCCGTCCAGACAGTGCCGGCCAGTAAGCCCTGAACACTGGCCCTTTCTTTTCTTGTTGGCTGATTTGTCAAGCTCGCTGATCTGGAAAGATTAAGAGGAAATACATGTTTAAGTGCTCCTTTTTATCTGTAATTTATACATCATAGATATCATCAATGCACATTTTAACTGACCAGCCTGACAGTTGAAGACACTTTAATATTCAGTACACATAAAACTCTACTGCTGTGTATTTTCCAAACTTTGCCCTCACACCAAAACACACTCACATAAAGAGGTCATGGTCCAGTCGACCCATCTTCAGCCTAGTGGTGCAGATAAAGTACAGCTGGCCTCGCTGGTCAGATGCATTCTGTTGAGAGAACACCACAGGGGTCACCAGTGATGACAAGGTCCACTTATGGGAGGTGGGAATTGGTGTCAAAAGTAGGAACTGCTGCCCCATCCTTTTGCAGCGAAGCACGTACGACGTCTCACAGGAGGGGAGCTAGTGTCATAAAAAGTCCATCAAAAGCACCAGTAATTACCCAGGAAATTGACAGTGAAATTGAAAAAGTTTGTGGCCACCAAGACAGCCCATCCCCCACCTCCTCCACACGCAAGATTCCTGTTGTGTGACAGCAGCACTTTTGCAGTGGTGATGAAAGTGCTGTCCCAGACCCCTGAGTAAACACATAATGTGCTTATGATATTGTTTGCTAGAATAACTTTCATTGCCGCACTTTTTTTTTTAATTTTAGTTCACTGGTCACTCTGTTCAAATTGATGTCCTGGTCCGGATCCAGCTGTTTGTGGAATCCGATCTTTCAAGCCTCAGATTGACTCTTAAATACTTATTTTCAAAATAAGATTTGCAACGTGGGGAGATCTGCTCGTTCTGGAAGCTTTTTCCCTACCCCGAATTCACGTTTCACGATATCCCTATGGTCACTCAACATAGAAACACCGGAGGATAATGTAACAATCCCATAGTTTTCTGTCATGATCACCAGTTAAAACATTTTCATCTTTGTTTTTAAGAAAATATGGTTTTTCCTTCAGTGTGTCTTGGCAGATCTCTCTAAAAACTACAGTACTGGTGGGCGCCTGAAATATCTCCTCCCACTCCCCATCTCTAAGTCTTTGTTGTTACTAACACCTTTGACCTGTGGTGGGTGTTTAGAGTGCTCTATATCTTATAGATCTTAGAGCGATCACAATCATGTAAATTATGTAATTGTGCTGTTAAATCTGCAGTGGGGTTTCTTTTGTCTGCTCGTTTGATACAAGGACTTAATTTTTTTTGCAAACATGTTTTACATGTAGATTCTGGAGTAACATTTACATTTTTATTATTTTTTGATAAAGGATTTTCCTGATCAAACTTAAACTCTTCAAGGGCATATATGAATATATGCTCAAAATGTTTGCTGATTGCATTGTTATTTCTGACTTTGCAAATATATAGCAGAATTGTAGTTGAGACACTGAAGATTTTCTGGAGGGCTCACAGTGCATTTGACACTGAGCCAATAAAGACGAGGACACATAAGTACATTATAATGCAGCTTGTCAATAGTAATGAAATTGTGACATGTTCAAGAACGGCCATGCGCGAGGATGCCGTGTTGTTCTTCTGATTTTAATGCCAATCTCCATAATCAAGATGAAACCACACACTGCCAAAACTGGCATAATACCGGCGCTCGCCGATGAGTGATTGATTGAATATGAAATAATGAGGGTTTTCTGGTGCTCTACTGGTCATCTAAAATTCTGAATACAAATCAAATGGAAATTTTATGCAATGAGATGTATTAATGGGATTCTGGCAGCGTTTTAAGGTATTAATGTACAGCAATAAGCAACATAGGTTGTCTCAGGGAGATGAACAGTTGTTGCTGTTGATAGACCATTTTAGTGCATTACTGTCAAAATAATGCATGTCCGTCTGCATATATTCCAAGGCTCTAGTGAGCTTAACTTTGGACAATTACAAGACGAGCCCTGTTTGTGTGCCTGGATTTCCCTTTTAAACTAATAAATAATGGTTATTGACTGTGCCATTAATGCCACTAAAGTAATTGTAAAAAGTTGACAACACTGATTTGATTTAGGATTCAGTCAGTCCCCACACTTAAGCATAAATTATTTGCATGTACAGTACATTTTAAGTATTTTCTTTCTTTAGGTTTCTTTAATCTCTTTTGCAATATGTTAAAAATGCATTTCTATGTTTTAAAACATTTATATATAAAAGCATTTTTATAATGTTGATTCTTGATCTTGATTTCTTTCTTCTTTGTCTTGATGTTTACGAAATCCTGAGATTGTGTCAAATAAATTACTGCATTGGCGTGATTTAAAATCGACAGGGAAAATACTTTATTTGTTTATTTTACATAGTCAGTGACCACAAGGAGGAACCACTATTATTAGTATGAAGGAAAACTGAGGCAGAGAGGTTTGGACGTAACCCTGCTTGGTTTATTCCACTGATGTTAAGTGATATTTACAGATTGTGGCCAGCAAAATTGCATATTAGATGCCCAATTAACATTTTTGTTGCCCAGGGCATTGTAGAGTAAATCACAGCTGCTAGGGGAGGCTACTGTCAGATTCCCATGTTGTAGTGCTGTAGTATGGTTCCCATGCAGTAAGAGAAATGTAACATGGATGGAAAGGACGAACCCCTCATCATGTGATTAGTGTCCTCGTTAATCTGTCTGCATTCATTTAAATCTCATTTAGATGTCCGAGCAATTAAATTGATGCAAGTGGAATAATATTGTTGTGATTGCAAAATGGAGTGTCATCTGTACCAGCTCCTGCCTTTAAGAGGTGTGGCCACTGTACAGTTTATAGCCAGAGGATCAAAATGGAGGACGTCATGCATTGTTAAAAGAGAATACCTGTATTGTTAGGAAAGAGGCAATATTGTGTGAAATCAAGCTCTAATGTGCAAAGTAGTTTTTACTTTTAGACACTGAGCACAACAATAGTATAATTTATAAGGGGAAAAAAGAGCAAAATAAGTAATTTGCTATGCTGATTTAGGAGGTGCAGTGCTGCAATGTGTAGCTTAGAAGCACAGAATCCATTGGAAGCGATTAAACATCGGGATGCTTTCCATGCAGTGCTGGCACAATGCATTCTTGTTTGTTTTTTCAAAAATCATTTGTTGCACTGTTGAATTTTTAATGTGAATACATAAATATGAATTATGCATCTAAAGGATTGAATGCTGCTCCGTTGTTGGGCCTGTTTGTCCAACATACGGATTGTGTACATCGGCGAGGCAGACCAAATAAACAGGCAGGCAGGTGATGTGTACATGGGTGGAGAAAGTTTCAAATGTCTTACTTTTATGACAGATAAATGACAACAACAAACGCTTTCTCTACTTACTGTATTTCTTAAAGTGTATGAAATCTTGTTTTTTAATAGGAACTGACTCTATTTGGTGTATTTTTTCTGTTCATTGTACACATTAAACTATTTCTTCTGTACAGTGCTACAATGACATCTTATACAATTCAAAGAATCAGATGTTGTTCATGCTGCTTCACTCAACCGAACAATGTCCAGAGAATCAATCCTAAAATCTAGGATTTTAACTATGCATCCTGTTTTTTTCATTTACTGACACAGATAAAATGTAAATTTGTAGTCAGTTCTGATTTATATTGTGGTAGCTCTAGTCTTTCCCATTGAAAACCACCTGTGTTTCCACCATATTTTTATATAGGGGCAGTCTCCTATTGTCAGTGAATGTTCACTGATATAGACTGAACTGTTTTAAGGGCAAAATAATAATTCATTTCAAACGGACTCATGAACAACATGTGAGCAGTCACGCACCATTTCCCAAATGTAATGCAGTCCATAGTTAGTTGAAATGAGATCTCTAATTGGAAATGTTAACTGTTTTTCGCAGATATATTTTTACTTTGTTTGCACACAATTGTGTTTTTTAATACATTTTGTACATGAATTGTGTTTGTCTATGAGTGCTCTCCTGCACCAATGAACAATCCTAACCATGTGCACCTTTTTTGTATCATATTTTGGTTATAGAGGCTTTTGTTTTTTCAAAATGATTCCTCTTCCTCTTGGTGGTTATGGATGCAGTGAACTCACTTGGCCTCAGTAATATTTCTCAGTGCATCCACTCTTTATGATACTGACGTAGGCTGACTCTTAAATACTCTTTTATGCATCTTTTATGAGTGTGGTGATTACAGCAATTCCACTTCTGAGCCGGTTGTGTGCCAGTGATCTCAAAGGATGTATACTCTTCCCAGACTTTACCTCAGCGTAACACTGTGGGAGAGTCAAACATCTAAAAACTGATGGATTTCTGTTTTTTTCTTTTCCTCCAATCCGAGTCCAAGTCGACTCAGGACACAAGGACACTTTCTTGTACAGAAAGCTAGTTTGATCTAGTTTAATTAAACGCTGGTTTTGTAGACTAGCAAACACAAATGAAATGTAAGATGCTTATTATTATAAAATAATACACATTCCATAATAAAATGTTGTCTTATACATTGATTTTATAATAATATTAATAGTAATAGGTCCAGATGTATGGGAGTCTGAATGTGATTGAAAATTGAAAAACTGACAGACAACTGCAGTGTGTCTGCTCACAATGTCCGGATCATTGGTGGGTTTTGTCCACTTACTATTCTAATGAAGTTAATTCAAAAAAGACAACCACCTCCTCAACAGTATTGACAAAACGAGAGATAGCCTGAGTTACTCTGTGCAATTCTATTATGAACAGAAAGCAGGAAGAAAAAAAGATTAATATGGAGCTGCAGATTTCTGGGAAGATACAGACAACATGCTCAGTGTGTTTCGCAGCGAAATTCAGTTTTATATCACAGCGCAGTCTCAGTCAAGACTACAGTTTTAGCCACAACATGTAAAATGTTACTCTACACACTCAAACAAGGTCACTGCGGTTTTTAACAGATCTTTTGACAGCAGACGTGTGGGAACTCGGACCTTGCAACTGCTCAAACTGCAAGACAGCGAACCAAAATGTTCTGACCTGCCAGTAATACAACCAATTGAGAGCGAGATCATTGATAGTTCAGGCAATTAATCAGGCACCCTCAGACTGCATGTCAAATGACAACCAATTTGTTGGGGCAAGCACTTCGGGGCTAAAATCAGGTGTAATCCGTACAGTGTCCGCCCGGACTAATTAATTGTATCCAACTGTGCTTGGGAGGTTTGTCATCCTATACAATCACAGAAATTGAGAGCTGTCAGGGATGCATTTTTGTTTAAACTACCGCTACTTACCTATACCCGACTCTACTCCTATGTTTGAACATCATAGTGCATCTTTAATGCATTCAGGAATATTGCAATTTGTGTTCATATTTTGAGACTTCAAAACTATAGAACACTGTAGTGAAGTGTTCGGACTAACTCACTCAAATTTCCACTTGTGAGTGCAAACTGAAAGTTTTCAATTAATAAAAGAATTAAACACAAAGTCAGAATGAGTTGTAATAGTAAAAAAGATTAACAAGATAGATACTGCCTAACCCATGTATGATTGTGTCCTGTCAGGATAGCACTTGAATGTCCAGTTGAGCAGCAAATGATTTCTGATGGCCATCCAGGCTTCTTCCTCTTTGAAAAGCCCAGATCAAATAGGCTCACTCTTGTCAGTGCCTAAGCGGGAGAGCTTCCCATATGAACAAACGATTGATTGACAGGTACACATAGGCAGGCTTTTTAATTTCCTTGGCTCGCTTCAAATTAAACCTCCACCTGGGATAAAAGCACAGGCTATCCTGCATTGAGAACTCCCAAAAGATAGGAAATGGAAATTTTGATTAGGAACGGACGGGGGATTTTCATACTGCTGGATCTCTCAGTAGCGCTGATGGTTGACATTTTTCCAAGCAGATAAAATAGTGATGACAATTGTCTTTTCAGGGATTTTGTCAGTATTAGTTAAACTGATAAAACACCTATGGTTTGGAATAAAGTTGTGTCATTGCAGCTGTGATCTTACAAATATGTATCAAAGTGTGAATATTAAAGCAAAGCTTAAAGCAATACGTAAAAGAAAAAGTTAGATGAAGTTAGAAAAATCCTGAAGAAACAGTATAGGTATATACACTATTCTACAACAATAAAGATATAATATTTTGTTATTCTTTTATTCTTTTTGTATGATTTTAATGTCATCTGCTCAAACACCCAAAAACATAAATGCACATACACACAACTTTTAAATCAGTCAGGTGCTACAAATAATAATATTGTAGGCATCACCACTCTATTCTAAAACATTGCCTTAAACAGTTGTTTGTTGTGTGAGCCTCTGTATGTGTGACAAGACTGAATAGCCACCAGAGAGTAATAGTAAATGTGCAGCTGCTTTTATTGTGTGTTTTTTATGAGACAACATACATTAAACCCGCTGTAGCTGCAGTAAATAAAGCGTGTTGTAAAACTGTGTTCGTGAAAGAGCTTGTAAACATAAACAGTCGCAATGAGGTCAACATCAAAGTAATTGTAATGCTGTATGAGCAATGAAATATAACTTAATGTTTCAGGGCAAAATAGTGCAGTGTACCTGAAGAGGCGGCAGTTAGCAATGAAAGAAATGTGTGGTGGCTATAAAACTGTGTCAAACACTAGCTGTTTGTGGCAGGATCACACACACTACAAAACCTTTACTGGCCTTTGTTACTCTATTCTTAACCCGACTAAAAGCCCTGTCCAGATTTGTATTTTCTTATTATCTGATGTGAAAATGTTCCCAGTGCAAATTGTGTTGATTCATAGCTAAAAGCAACAGAAGTTGTGGTGTTTCATGTGCGGTTTTTAGTAAGAGCTCACAAAATGGTCCAAATGGTGGGACTTCCAATAAAATCACTGGTCACTCAAAATGATTTAACATTCCTAAAACATTTAAATTGTGCTCACCAACGCTGTAAAGTAGGAAAACTCTTTTTTCCAAAAATCCTCTTATTCATCAAGATGTTACCCAAAAGTCAACCTTCTGCAAAAGAACACATAATGTAATGTACAGCTGATGTAGCTGATTTATTGATTAATGTTTGAAAACCCAGAATCCACTTAGCTGTTTGAAATGGGCCTCAGAAAAAGTTACACTTTTGCAATGAGATCAAGGAATTCAAACATTTGATTTGCAGTAACTTACATAAATGTATTAATCAAGACAGAAATGACAGCCAGCTTTGAGATTCCTTTTACTGATCACATTTCATTATGTTTGGCAAAAGGGCCTGCGCCATTACCATGAGTAATATCATAAGTTATGAATGAGGCAAACGGCAAATGGCATAACACATCAACACTCAGGGCATCAGCACTCATTTAGAGCTGTTTGAGTGTCACTGCACACTACATAGGCCTAGACAGCATTAGACAGAAAGCAAAATGAGCTTGACGTACACTTCTCTCCCTTCACCATGACTTCATTTTATAATGTGACGCCGGCCTCGCTGCAACCCAACTCATGTCAAGCTGTTACGGACCATCCAACTACACACAAACACACACACACACACACACACACACTTACTCCACACACACACACTTACTCGACAAACACACACTCACACTTACTCTGATAATCAGTGGAAAAGTTGACTCGGCCCCATCAGCATCAGATGTTTTGTTACTTTCAAACATGTTTTAAGGATTAACACATAAAAGGAACTAAAGGCCGTGGTCTGTCATGAGCACTGTAGGGGGATTTGTGGATCATTATATGAGCTGCTCGCTAACATGAGGCTTTAGGGAGAAAGCTGGGCCCCCCTGCCAGGGAACTTAGTCAAGGGGCTGAAAAAGTTTTGTCATTTGATGTTTTACATTTTGTCATTAGCAGCCGTCTTTTATGATTAACAGTGTTGGCCCTTTGGTTCACCCCTTTCTGCTTGCTTCATTTAACTCTTTCAACCTCCCTATATTGGGGCATATCACTTAAGAGTTCCTACAGCCTGTAGACAGCTCAGTCAACATGAACAAGTATGAAAAACTACTCAAAATTGCAGAATATTCTTTCCTTGTCACTAAACTGTTATTTGGGGTTCTTTTTGAATGAGTCTGAGAGCAAGTGGAGTAGAATGGGACAGAACAGTGCTGTCAGAACAAATTCCAATATTTGACTTGTGTACAAATAGAAAAAAGACAAGTTGTTTACCAAACAGCTCACAGGATCCTTTATTGATTTGAGGTGAAACCTTAGCAGCGCCTAACATGATGAAAGAAAACATCCAGCGTGGTGATGAGACGACTGGTGCTCAGCATCTTAAAGGGGGGGTTAGAAGACATTTGGCTTCCATCCATCAGAGTAAAAGATTCAGGAAAAGCCTGTTTGTATCTGTGGACTGTAAGGAGCAACTTAAGTATAGGTAGATTATTTATTTTATCCACATGAAGTACAACATTTAAAACCCAGAGCAGTTTAAAGAGCTCAGTGGTGGAGGTTTGGCATTCTTCTTGCAATTTCCTCTTGGTAGATGTGGTGCCTTGCATCTTCCTTTTGCATCTGCCTTTTACCGTCAAGTTTGTTTTCATACCTGAAGCAACTAACATGAGTGTAGTGATAACATCACATGGCCTATGATTTCTGAGATCAGCCTGAAAGGTTTTTTACATTTTTTTAAGGCACTACTAATGATTTGATATTGTTTATGACTTAAAATCATGTTGGATTGAGTACAACATTTTCCAACACAGTCAGGAACAAATACGCATGTGCACAAACCACATCCACAAATATACCAATTTAGGTAAATGCTGTTATTGGGTAACTTGGCACTGGTTACAGAACAGGACAGCACATGTTAGGAATTTTAATGCAGGAGGATACAAATGGGTCGAGGCACTGACATTAACACAGTCAGAAGAAATACGTACAAGCAATAGGTGGAAGGCAGGTTTCAACATTTAACTCTCCATGAATTAATTAATAGTACAAGAAAGCCACTTAAATGAGATTACACTGCAAGAAAGCCCATCAAAGGGGGTAGCTCACTATAAAGCAAGTTTCAGGTGAGGAGATTAAGGTTGAAGTTTAGCTTTTATTTTAGAAACAAATCTTATTTCTCTGACTTAAAGTATAACATGTTCACATGGGCTGCTGTGGATTATGACAAGGTACAGTTCATGCAGGTAATGGCTCAGTTACTTCATGTGTTAAATTGCTTTATCCCCATTATTTTTTTAAAAAGATGAAACATTAGCTGCATTTAATAGTGAATGTGCACATTACTTAATTTTAGATCCCCTGATTAGTAACCAGAGTAGGCTCTCTCTGTTGAGATGAGGCTGCAGCATGTCCAGCACTATGTCTTAAACGTTGATGTAGATGAGTCGTTCAGAAAAATCAAAAGAGAAAACTAATTGTATTTTCTTACTCAGGAAGTATGATCTAAAGCAGACACTTCCTTCTGCTGCTTGGCAAGGAGTCACCTGCAAAGCTCACCAATCACTCTGACTGGCAGTTCTCAAGTTGGAAAGTCTAATTTCTGTGTTTTTGATTGGTTTGTCAGCTGTTATCTGGGGACCTTATTTGGTACATTTTGTTACCCTGAAAGGACATGTCTGTCAAGATGACTGACAGGCCTCAGGCCCTGTGTGGGAAAAGCAATGATTCCCAGAAGCTTTCTCTGCAACTGTCCTCTGGAATAGTGTAAATGAAACCCAGTTATTCACAACATGATGCACAGTTGATTCTCAAAAGGCTGTAGGTGAATTTTTGAAAGGTTTTACATCAAGTCTCTGCTTTCAGTCTTTCAGTTGGTTAAATGAATGCCACCATTTCTCAGAACTCAACCATTTAAAAAAATGCAGATAGGTTTTCCACATGGCCACATCTTTATTCACAACTTTTCTTTTAGTTGTCAGATTGAGCAGAATAAATCACTAGGATTTATTACAAATTGAATCAGCTGAAAATAGCCCTCAAAGGACCTAAGTCACACTTGAGAATGAGGTAAAGGTGTTTAAAAAGTGTTAAAATGTAGCACAAATAATGATTTGTGTAACACACCACTGATTCATAAAAAGTTGGTTTGTTAATTCAACAGACCAAATGAGTACAATAGTCTATGGTGATGGCACTAGATGAAAAGTCAGAGGATCACCAACGTGATTACAGAAGAGCATGAATGTGTGCAATTTTATGCCAATCCATCCAATCACGCAAAAAACACAAATGTTAACCTGCTAATGGCATTAGATGAAACAGATCACAGAAGATGGTAGGATTCATCCTCTGGGGACCATGAATGTCTGTACAAAGTTTCATGCCAATTCATCAAACAGTTGTTGAGATATTTCAGTCTGAACTAAAGTGGTAGACTGACCAAACAACTGTTGGACATTGAATCAGTATATTAGTGTTTAACAGTTGACGTCTCACATAACATGATGGGCCACAAGTAACACGTAACACTTAATAACTAAAATAGGCTAAACAAAATAAAATAATAATCCTTTATTATGATAGAAAAATCACTAAATCATGATTTACTTACTGTACTGAGCCTGAGCAAAATGTAGCCCAGCGCATTGTGCCAGAAGAAGCACAACTTGTACAAATTATATGAATGTGGTAACTTTACAGTGTTGAGTGTTGAAATGTGTCCGTTCTGATGTTAAAGACCTTGTTTTCAATTAGTATCAGCAAGGATTATTTTTGCTGATGTTGTTTGTGTGGTTAGCTGTTAATGTGAAGGTCATGCCACTTTCTACTGCCTGCTTTTTATTTATTGTAAGAATGTCTCCATTAATTCTTTTCACAACAACCTGAAAACACGTGGATCTACTGCCCTTCTCTATATTGCCCCTCATGTCTGTTCCCTGTTGTACCAAGCTCAGCAAAGCTGTTCATTAGTGATCTAGAAGGATCATTAACACAGTGACACTATTGGACCTTGCTGTTAACATAAAGCGTCCAAGGTGAACTGGTACACAGCGTTCGATTTCAATTAATCTCTTGCTCAACTTGGATTTGGGAATGGAATTGGAGCATGCATCAGTGAATGAATTTACTTGGACACCTTGAGACAGATGAGGCCATCAATGCATTGAATTCCATTGTGTTCTTGGCAAGCGCAGCTTACCACTCTTTGTGTAACTTTTGAACTAAGCCTAACATTCTTGCACACATTGCATCTAAGTAGTAAGTTCCAGTTTCTCCTCTTACATCATGCTAGTTACATCATAGGACAGTGCAGAGTAATGATTAAGGAACATGACCAGTCTCAAAGGGGATCCCCACTGATTTTACACATCAAAGTCTACAGGTTTACAGGTCTTGCAGAGTACTTTTGCATGTATGTGAAATATTTGTGGCTCCAGAGGGAGTTGCACCATATCTGATAAATTGCCTAAAGTGATGTCACTGAGTTGTTTGGGTCTGTTGACTGCAAGTTTGAAAATGAAAAAGATTTGGGGGTGTGGAGTGATAAAGAAATAAGCTTACCAGACCTCTGTGGCCTACTCCTTATCTCTGCCTTAGACTAGCAGCTTGCTAGCTGCTAATAGCATGATGGTGGTTTAGTTGCATTGTGGGTAATGTAGGCGCCAGGTTTTGGCAAGGAAGAATAATATGTTGAAATAAAGTAGGGCAGCAAGAGTTGCAGGGTTGCATGCTTAGTACATGGTAAAATGATGCAGTAAACATCTTACACACAGTGCAACACAGACAGTACTTAATATACTGTTGACATAACACAAATGTCACACTTGAATATTCATTCAGATTTTGATCGATCTGAGTATATTATCAGATAATTAATGAGGCAAGAATCCGTTTTATTGAATACATATTTAAACTGAATTATGAGAATTCAATATTTTACAGCTACAGTGATCTCATGGTTTGGTCACCATTACTTAACCGACATGCATAGAATGAAAATGTCATCATAGCAATTGTAAATTTGGATGTTGTAGCTTTAGGATGAAGTAACCATTTAGTTCCTCCACCATTTCTTCTTCTTCTTCTTCTTCTTCTTCTTCTTCTTCTTCTTCTTCTTCTTCTTCTTCTTCTTCTTCTTCTTCTTCTTCTTCTTCTTCTTCTTCT